>NSDO01000022.1:319420-350009 GCA_002286825.1 Lagenidium giganteum
CCAGGTAGTGAACCTAAGCCAGCATGGAAATAAACATTATTCATTCTACCAACTCCTACACAAGCACGACAACGAGTAAACGTGAAGACACGGCAGAGCCTTGACTGGGGGCACCGCTCAGGGTGAAAGAATAGCCCCCGTGGATTCTGGTTGCTATATCTCCGATTTCTAAAGACGCGAAGTTGGGGAACATATCACACATACATCATCTCACGACGCATGCACTTGAAGCCTATCGGTGTCCCAGCAGTGGCCGGGTTTGCCAAAACACACCAGTGGCGCAAGTGGCTCGTCCAGAAGGATTTATTTGGATGGCTATGGGAAAGAAGGTCGTTTTGTAGATAGCTGAAGATGTTTAACGCTCCGTTAGCCGCTATCGGATGGCTTCACGACAACCGCACGAAGTCAACACGCCTTCCGCTTCCAGCGGTTGAGCGGTAGCACGTAACACAGCAGACTTCAAGCTTAAAGTCGCTCATTCAAATCGTTTATTGGATGATAGTCTTGATGCATCAAAGGTATGCGCGAGACTGGGACGAGGTGTCTACCGCAGATATGCGCATGCAAGTCAGTTGACAAGCAACCGCAATGACAAAACGCAAGCAGCTACCTTGCCCTCCTGCATGCAGCAACAACGACGCTGCTAGTCGAGGTACAATGCTGCTGGTGAGTCTTGCGATTGCCGCATCTGCCACTGAAAAGGTGCTTACGACGCGTGGTGAGAAACCTTGTAAGGCTAACTCCGCCGCACTCGTCGAGGATGCAGCGATGCCAGCCGCTGCTGACACCACAACCAGCTTTGCGGCTTTCGAATCGGTCACTCAACTCATCGAATGGCTAAAGCACCTGAGTAAATGTGTGGCGTTGGCGATAACGGTGGAGGACAGCGCCAGACGTGATGCAGTGATGGAGAGCGTACTGCGGGCCTTCCGGTCTTGGCCGTTCGATGAATTGCAAGATCTCGATATTGGCCGCAGCCGACGTGCTAGTGCTATGCGAACTGAGTGCGAGGCAGACGCGAAGCTATGTGGAATGGATTTCGGTCACGCTATACTGGAGCAAGCGAACCAATTATTTCATCTGTCTGTGGAAGGTCATGTTTGCAAAGCGCGATTGGATGCACTTGAAGTATTCGAAAACTTCGTGGGTATGGTCAAAAGTGTGCCTGGGTGCTGGTCAGAGTTAGTTTCAGACGACATTGTGATGTTGACTCTACCGTTGCGGCTTCGAAGATTGCTGCGTGGTATCTTTGTGCTGGCAAACATCGAGCAAAACGTGAACTGGCCGAGTGCACTTGACGCTGCTGTGGTTTCTCATGGACACGGTGAACACGTCCGCGGTCAATACGAGCTAGAGGTGCTGATGCAAGTTGGTGATATCGACATCGAGCTCGATCCCGATCGGCTGTCGTCCAACTTTCGCGACCATTTGAGCTGTAAGGTGCGTCGTCTCCAACAAGCATGGTCGGAGGTTGTGCGCGGTGTGATTGAAAAGTTCCACGAGCGTATCCGCCAAACGTGGTTGGACGAAGAGTACCGAAAGTTGGACAAGGAATACCAGTTTGTGCGTCAGTTAATCGTGCAAAAAGCATGGGAGCGATTGATGGGGACACTTCAGCAAGGAAAGCAAAGTTCAGTGTGTGTGTCCATCTCGGTCGAAGCTGAAGGTATTTTCTGTGTGTTCCAAGACGCAATGGTGACTCCAACTGATGTCGTAGATCTGTGAGGCATTCGATTGTTGTCGTACAGTGGCACGAAACTCGAAGTGTTGACGCACTGGTAGTTAGTTGACTGGGCTTGCTGCGGCGCTTTCGATACATTTATAAGAATGCTTTGATGGGGGAACTGCTTGCTACTCACTGTGGCATTTGCGGAATTCTATGGTCGGGAGACGCATCGACGTCTCCCCAAAAAGAAGAGGGCTGTCTACTTTCCGAGCACTTGGCTCTTGTACTCGGCCATGTTGCCTCGGAATCGCGCAACCTTTTGATCGACGACCACCCACAGTTCATCACAGACGCTCGTGACGAAGTGCTGGTCGTGCGAGACGATGACAACGCCTCCCTTGAAGTCACGGAGGGCGTCAATCAAAGCATCAATGGTTTCTGTTCACAAAGCAGAAAAATATCTACGAATGAGCCATCAGGAAGCACAAATCATGCAATAAGTGTCACGTACCCATATCCAAGTGGTTCGTAGGTTCATCGAGCACCAGAATGTGAGGCAAACGCCACGTCATGATGGCGAAGCCTACGCGCGACTTCTGACCACCAGACAGTGTGCGCGTGGCCTTCATTGCCAGTTCTCCGGACAGGTTGAAGCGGCCCAAGTGGTTGCGGAATTCATCGCTCTCGTGGCCAGGGTAGAGCATCATCATGTTCTCGACGGCCGACTTGGACAAGTCGAGCGAGTCGATGTGGTGCTGCGTGAAGGTCGAGATACGCACGCGTGGATTGTGCGTCACATTGCCCGTTGTTGGGCGAAGCTTGCCCAGCATGATGTTGATGAGCGTACTCTTACCGGAGCCGTTGACACCGAGAATCCCAACGCGACTTGACATATCGATGCCCATGTGCACATCGCTGAACAGCAATGGCGACTGCTCCGAGTAGCGGAAGCTAACGCTGTCGACCGAAATGATTGGTCTGCCCAGCGCCTCTGGAGGTGGGAACGTCATGCGGAACGATCGTTCATCTTCTGGTTCTTCGATCAATTCGTTGCGCAGAATCTTGTCCAGCGCCTTCACACGCGATTGCACCAGTGGTGCCTTCTTTGCATTGGCACGGAAGCGGTCAATGAATTCCTGCATGTGCTTGATGCGCATCTGCTGGGCTTCGTACGCCTTGCGTTGTTGGCGCAGGTTTTCCTTGACGGTCTTCTCGAACGTGTTATAATTGCCCTTGTAGTAAGTCAGCTTCTGTTGGCTCAAGTAGATCGTGTCCGTCGTCACAGCGTTCAGGAAGTTACGGTCGTGGGACACCACAATCATGGTCTTCTCGTATGTCTCCAAGTACGTCTCGAGCCAGATGACGGCCTCCAAGTCCAAGTGATTCGTCGGTTCATCCAGCAACAACAAGTCTGGCGACATAAAGAGCGCACCGGCCAACGCCGTACGCATACGCCAACCACCGGACAGCGCACGCGCCGGGCCATCAATAACGCGCTCTGGGAACTGCAAGCCGTGCAGAATCGCACGCGCACGGGCCTCGGCGGTGTCCGAATCGATCACTGCGAGACGGTCGTAGACCTTCTTAAGTGCAGCCGTGTTTTCAGCCGTGCCGTCCATCGCCAGAAGCTCCTTCTCGCGCTGGAGCAGCACGGTGCGTTCGTAATCCGTCTCAATAACCACCTGCAGCACGCTCTTCTCTTCCAAACTGAGCTTGGACGCCGATTCCTGCTCCACATGCTGGATACGAATATGCCGTGGGAAACCTTCGAGCTCGTAGTGCGAGATGAAGCGCAACAACGTGGTTTTGCCGCAACCGTTCTTGCCGATCAAACCATAGCGACGGCCAGCAACAAGCTTCAACGACGTGTCAGACAATAGCGTCTTGCCCTTGAAATTAATCGTCATGCGTGGCACGTGGATATCACGCTCGCCCGTGTCCGGTATCGACAGATCCGGCAAGAACTTGGCATCTTCCCACTCGCGATCTTCCTCCGCTTCCTGCGCCGAGCGTTCCAGCGTCAACTTCTCCATCTGGATCTGCTTGCGCACCTGGCGCTGCGACTGCGTCGACTGCTGCGCTTCCATCTCCAGATTCGTCTTCTTGCGGATGCGGTCAAAGCCCCACATGCGCTCCATCAGCGACGTCGTCTCGCTCTCCATGTCCTTGATAGCGTGCTCCTCGATCGACTGCACGTGATCGAGCTTGCGGATCTCGGTGGCGCCAAACTCGTGCGACCCAAAGATGCCCGACTTGAACAGATTCGTCGCCAGCTTGTGGCACAGCGCCGTGGCCTGCGCTTCGTCGTCTGTGAACCCGGAGCTCAGCACGAACGGCACGACGCCTTCTTCGAGCGTCGCGGCCAGCGCGGCTTCATCCTTGGGCTGCTCCTCCACCTGCTCCGTCACCACACTCACCAAGTACTCGAGGATGTGCTCATCGAGGCCCTTGAACGTCTCCTCCAGCGCGCGCGTGACGGCGTCCTCCATGGTGCTCGATCGCCTCCGTCGCGCAGGTCAACGTTCTGTCCCCACGCCAGCCACTGGGCTGAGGACAGCGAGACACGCGTTAAGTACGAATAGTGATAATGAAAACCTCTAAAAAATGGAACGTGTTCATGTCTGAAAGTTCGGCAGACTTCCAGATTTGCAGTTGCTAAATGCGTTGGTGCTTGTGCGACTGAGCTACCAGGGCAGTTCCTGCGCCAACCGACATGGCAATGCTTCGGAATTCTTGCTTCAACGCACCACCATCGAGGGCACTGCGCACCGAACCGCGGAAGATCCGAGCGAGCTGCTGCAGGTGTGGCAGACTTGCATTCCCGAAGCCGACAGCGAACATCTCGAGGCCGTAGTGCGCGTACCTGTTGTAGATCTTTCTGGCTTTTTCCATTCCTCTAAACCCATCACCAGGTCGTCCATCTGACACAAAGATGAGCACGGGCTTGTAGACGAAGTAGTTGCTTCGGGACAGGACCGCACTGGCTTGGCCGAGACCTTGTCCAATCAAGGTACCACCGCCTCCAAACGGCAGTGTGCCGATCGAGACCAGCGACGTGATCGGCCGCCGTTCGTAGATGATGTGGGCCGCTCCTCCGAACGTGATCACGGAGACAATGTCTTCGCGTGCGCCACCTTCCGCACCTGCAACCACATATTCGTGCAGTGCGGTGCACAGCTCCGACCATGGGCTTCCGCGCATGGATCCCGAACAGTCGAGGACGAAGACGTGATGCTTCAGCCCACCGTTGACTTCATGCACGCAACGGAATTCATGGCCATGGCGCTGCGAGCGCTGCAACTGAGAGTTCGAAGGATCGATCAACTCGTCATGCCACGCTGGCAGCAGACAGCACGACGGCGCTTCGCGCTCCTGATGCTCCTCTGCGCAGCAGTAGGCAGGGCAGAGGTCGAACTCGGAGCGTTCCACCATCGCTGCGCATGGATCCTCCCATCCGATCGTATCCCAGTACTTGGTGTGAAGAAGCTCGTCCATATCAGTGGCAGGCTTTGGTGTGAGCGTGCGAGTGCAGTGGCGCCGGTTGTCCTTCGAGGCGACGTGCACGCACGTTTTGCTGGTGTTTGAGCACGGCTCAAAGTGCACGTGGCCACGACCCACGCGTGCGCAATGCAAGCCGCACATTTCTGGTGCACCTAGCTCACCAGCGACGTAATGGTGACCACCAATCTCAAACGAGTCTTCATCAGTGAGAAAGAGTGCGTTCACCATGCTGCCGTGTTTCGTCGAGTGGATTCCAGCGTGACCCATGGGCTTGTTGCAGAAGTACGTGCAAGTTGGGCATTGTTGGCGACAGAAATGCTGGTCGGATCCACACCGATGGCTTCCTTCGTGAGCTGTACAGCCACGCTCAAGGACAACAACGCACGCTTTCTTCCGTCCTTCCATCTGCCACTGGTCGTACTCGAACTTGTCTCGCTGGCCGACGAATTCCTTTCGTTCTGACGTCACTGATTGCTCGCAGATACCAGGATCAGCACACTCGTGCTGACATGCATGCGTGTTGTTACACATATGAGTTGCCTTGCTGGAACTGGCGTGGAAATGGTCGTCTGCAGCGCAATGTCCGGTACATCCTGCCATGCCACAGGGCTCCAGGCACTGCGTGGCATCACACGAGTGAAGTGCATGGCCATCTTTGTAGTCTTGCGTGCAGGAGCCTGCACACTGTGGGGCTGAGCACCGCTTCCCACACAAATGCCGCGCTGTGCCACAGTTATGATCACCCTCGTGGCTAACTGCGAGCGCGCACCCTTGGTCGCAGGCTGACACGCCTCCTATGGGACACGGAGCACCGCACGTGTGGAAGCGCAGTCGACAGTCGCATGAACCTTCGTGGCCTGCTTGGAGTCCACAGCGAACTATTTCCGTGGCCAAGCACGGCTCACACTGCCCAGAACACACGTGGTCAGAGCCGCAGTAGTGGGCTGTGCCTACAGGGTGCCCAGCCGTCATCATGCAGCCCAACTGGCAGTTGGCGCACCGCTGCTGACAGCGCATCATCGCACACACAAAATGCAGCACCATCCGTTGCTCCAGGTTGCGCCAGATCTCACCCATCGCCTTGTCATCCACGCGTTCACGCACCCAGTGCCGGACTTTTGTGACTCGTCGATGCACCAAGAATGAAGCAAACGCGTCGAACATGGCCTGAGTCTCCCGTGTGACCCGCGCACTGCGGCTTGTTTGCCTCGCGTTTAGGTACATCTCAAACATGCCGCGGCGATCTTCGCATTGACGCCGCCAATCTTGGCTTCCACTGCTTGTGACCGAAGAACCGAAGTCTACGTCGTGATCGGGTATGCTCGTCAAGTCCACTTCCTCCATCGCTTGCCACTTCGACGCAAACGCTGGGTGTTCCTGCACGATCACCACAAAACTGAGTACGCCGTCACCGTCATTTTGGTCGACCATGACAGGATTCTTGGATGAGATCTGTTTTTCAGACTGCAGGTGCGGCGAAACCAAGCAGCCTGTGCGAAGGAGACCTGGCAACTGCTTCTCCAGTTCTGCTTGCTGGAGCTGGTAGGTGCTCTCATCCATCCTCGTCCAGTCCAGCACCGATATCTTGGCCAGGAGCAACCGAAGACAGTCGATGCACGTGCTTCCACTTTCGAAGCCAATGTTCCCGTTCTTGATCAACTTGTGCTCAATAAAGCGCTTGCTGTACGTGAGCGACTTGTAATACCCGATGGTTCCAAGTGGCGGTGAGCAGTTGATCTCGAGCTGACCAGAGTACATTTCGCTGACGAAGCTCCGCTCCCTGTTGGCTGCGAGCAATCGAGAAAACTTCTGCTTGAGCTCACGGACAACTCCACTCTGGTCATTTGGATTGACATCGCGCACGCTCAGGAACAGCGAGCCCTGGAACAGGTGCTTGTCACCGCTGATCAAGCGCACGCCTTTCTGGAAGCTCGAAAAGAGCATGTCGACGTCTTTGTCGAAGCGGGACTCGATCCGAAAGACAGTGAAGTGCGAAATCGCTGCGTTCAAGACCGACAACAGCACATCTTCCTGATCGATGCGCTCGAACGAGCCCAGTCCCTCGAAGTCGATGACCAGAAGTAAAACATCTCCATCTAAGACTCGCACGGTCAGCCACGCTCCGTCGGTACATCGCTGCCCCGAAATCGCAAACGACGTGCCCGTCACGTGGTTGAGGTAGTAGCTCTTCCCGGTCGACTGCTTGCCCATAGATGTCACGACAACGCACTTGCCCGGCCACGATGACAATAGTGGTGACAGCAAGCCAAAGCGAATGGATTGCGCCACCTCCACAACAGTAGAATGCACTGAAACGTCGTCTTCGCGTTGCGATGGGTCGAGGCCGTCGATCATCACATGCAGCTTGTTGCCTTCAGCTCGACAAATCTGCACGGGCACAAATGTCACCAATTCAGTGATAAACGAAAACACCGAGTGCACACCAAATGCATTGAAGTCTGCAACGTGACAAGCCATCAGCGAATTGGCCAAGTCCAGGCCGTACAATTCCTTGTTCAAAGTCAGCAGCTCGATGTTCATCTGCTCCATGCTGGACTTGAGCGTGCAACTGAAGTCGTGCAGTGACTGCGCGCTCCAGGATCGACCAGGTATGCAGGCAAACAAGCGGAGCGACACTGCCGTCGACTCTGACCCCAGCAACCCGCGGACTGGAAACTTCTCGAAGACATGGTACAAGACCCATAGCCAGTGTGCTAGTCGGCGCTGCTCTTGCGGCGTTGAAGTCGACTGCTTGTCGGTGTCCGTTGCGCGACACATTCGGTACGTGTCGCTGCGCACTGTGACATCAAGATCGACAGCATGGACAACAGCTGCGACAGGATCGTGTACGTAGAGTACATTCTTCTTCAGCGTCACGCCAACACGATCAGCCGCGACGGTCAGATCAAGAGTTGCAGACGGCAGGACGCGGTGATCTTCTGTTGCGCAGAACCGAACTACGACGTGTTGCTGGGTGTCATCACCAGTTGGAAAGAGCACAACTTGACCGAGCACCAGGTCGTCTTCCAGCGCGAAGGGCGCACTACACCATGTGGGTTTGACGGAGTCGTACTCTTCGTCGAAACGGAACTCTGTCGACGCCCGCTCGTTGAGCAGTTCGATGATCTGCACATTGCTTTGTTCATCTACCACCACTGCCGAAGAACGAAGCAGGGTGAGCTCACTTGCGGGGTTGTCGAGTGAGCTGGCGACGTCCAAGTCAACGTCGTACGCGAGCTGCATCGAGTCGAAGTGATCATTGAACTTGTAAACGTGCAGCTTCGACTTGTGAACAAATGCAATCGTTCGGTTTTCTGCGTCAAACCGGGCAGCAGTGGCGAGCTTTCCGAACAACTTTATCTTCTTCCTCCTTGCCAAACGAAATGAATGCTCTGAAGCGTTTGGATCGAAATGCCACGAAGTGACAATCGTGTGATGGTCTCGCGCGGTGACACGCAGCAGAGATCGGGTCCCATATGTGAACTCACCGACCACGGAGTTTTCAACGGGCAAATACCCGAGAAACGATGGTGCCAATCGACCGTCCTCATCCACTTCAACCTTGGTGAGTCGCCAGCATTCATCGCACTGCATCCGCTTTTCACAATTGCCGTCGATGACCCACTGGTTCCCTTTTGGCTTGACAGTGACTTCCATTCTCAGCTTGCCATTCGCACTCTCGCGCGTCCTTGTGCGAAGCCGAATGTAGTGTTCTTTCAGCACGTCGACCAAGGCACCGTGCTGCCGTTCCTTCAAATCATTGGCAAAACGGCGATCCAGCTCACGTTCCATATCTCGCAGCCGGCTAGTCATCACCTGCGCCAGCACATCCGCGAACACAAGCTGAGCCGCCTGCGTGGCTGCGTCGACGTATTGGTGCGCATATACTGCCGCATCATCCACTACCACCTCCGTCTCTTGCTCATTGGCCCGATTTACGGATTGTGCGCATCGCTTGCATTGAATGCTTCCGCGACCCAGGATCACAGTTACCATTTCGCCCTGCTCCTTAGGGGCTGCGTGCAGCAGGTAGTGACGTTTTATGCCTTGGCACTTCGTTGGAGCTCTGAGAACGTTCTTGTCGTCTCGCGTCAGTTTCCCGCTCTGAAGCAGCGTGCCCAGTTCCTGTTCGTACGTGCGACGGACCTCGTTATTGTCACAAACGAACAAGCGGTCGCTCAAGCTGCGCAGGCGCTGCCATTGCTCCTGCACCGACTTGCGTGCAGTCTCCTGCGCAGTACTTAGCGCAATCGCCGCGTCAACTTCTGCGGCATGGTTAAGCTCCGCCACCATCTCTTCTGGCCAGCAACCAAACGTCTTGATTAAGCGCTCAGCCACCTTTCCTTCGGCAAACGCGTGATGCGGCAGCGGCGGCAGCACAAGCCGATAGGCCGTCGCCTGCTCCTTCAGCCACGCCGATGCTTCCGTCCAATTGGCAAACTTCTTCGTGAATGATAAGGTGTCCAGCCGACCCGGTCGTGTCATTCTCGTGGCCACCGCCGAGAAACTGCCGGCGATGAGCACAGTAGGTGCGCCTTCTAGTGAGCGTGGAACGTTCACACTGCCGATCATCGTCGACTGCGTGCTGTCCTCGCGCTCATCTTGTCGCTCGACGCGCAACGACACAGAGTACATCTCACCTCCGTCTTCATCAGAATCCTCGTCGTTCTGCAAGCGTTCTTGTGCGAACTGGACAGCGCCGTAGTCGTCGTCTGTGAGGCACAGCACCACATCACTGCAGATCGAGGTGAAAAACCTCATCACGTACGTCGCAGTGTCCCGCAGACGCACTGGCGCCAGCAACGAGTCCTGGAGCCATGCAAACAGCACAATGGTGGAGGGGGATCCTGGCACATGCACACAGAAGACGCCTTGCTCCATCCCTGCGAGCGTTGAAGCCATCCCTGCCGTCCAAATGCCCATGCTCATCAATTCGTCGCGCACTGCGTCCTGACGGCCGAAGAGACCACCAACGCGAACCTTCATCGAGGTATTGCTGATGCTCCTGTCAAGTCCAACAGCATCACGCAGGAACTTCCCGAACTCGTCGTCAAAGTCTCTGGCTTCAAGCATGTTGAAAGCGAAGTCCTTAGCGTTAATGGACGGCAGGACACCGAACGATGAACTCAGCCTCATCACCTCTCGATCGTCTAACCACGGCTTGAGCACATCCATCTCGTTCTGTGTCTCCACTGGGAGACTCATGACACGGAACAGCTCCGCTGTCGGCGTATCATCGCGTGAATGTTCGTCGGTCTTGATCGTCATCTTGCTGTCGTATTGTTTTCGTTCGTCTCTTGGTAGTTCGAGGCTTGTTGGTAACTCCCGGTAGGCAGAGAGAAAACGCAGAGAATAGTTCGACCGCAGACATGGCCCCAACGGTGGTGTGCATTCCCATGACTACCATACCAGAAAAAGTCATCTGTATTGTTTCCATGCTCATCATGCCAAGAGAATCTGCTCTACGTGCGTGGGAGAACAGGACGTTGGGACCGTTGGTGGTGTTAGCGCACACACATGGCCATGCAACGAGCATGTTCACTCTTTGATCGAGTATGAGAATCCAAACCAAACGCATCCTCAACAAAAACAGCCATGCGCGTTCAACTGAGTAAAGGCAACGTAAGCACCACGTGCTTCCAAGTGCTGCGTCTTAAATGTGAGAAGCAGAATGGCTCCGACGTGATCAAACCAGTCTTGCGTGAGCTAAAAGTCGTGCGCTTGTGCTGCGCCCTTGGCACGTCGTCACGCGCAGTAGAAAGCGAGTTTGACGCTGTCGGGTTGGCTCCAGCAGACTTTAATGAGGACCTGGTGCGGTTCCTTCGGCAGCAAGTACTTGGACAAGCCAACCAAAACGTTAACACTGTCAGCTTCTTTGGAAAGCAGGCTGCTGTGAGAAGAGAGCTTCACCGGCTAGGTTGTTGGACGGAAGACTTGCAAAATAACATGGACCTACGTCAACAGGGCTTGTACGGTGTGCTGTAACAAGCCGAGCGCGCGATCGAGCCTGTGACACTGGTGACATTGAACTGGCTCCGCAGCACCTGCGAGACATGGCGACGTACATTTTGCGGTATCTGACATGCTTGAGCCAACTGGTCGCAAGTCGAAGTCACTCCTTCAGATGAATTGTGGAGTGCCCGCAGTGGCAGCGGAATTACTGGCTGGATTGCGAGCTTAATCTTTCCGAACTGGAGGAAACGTCAGCTTGCCAAGTCAGACGACGTCCGATCGCGAATCGACTTGACGCCGCTAAAACCAGAGTGGATGGCCGCCGGACACCACGCATTGCCACAATTTTTCGTCGATGAAATTGAGACCGTTGCGACCACGACATGTAATAAAGATCGCAAGGCAGCGATTCGCAGAGTGTTCGAAGAATTGTGCAAGTCGCTTCGGAACATACTCCGAGTATGACTAGCTCACCACACTCTGCGGTGCGCCCCGCCCAGAAACTTTGAGCGTGCGCTGCACCACAGAGTTCTGGCGAGGAAGTGAAGCCTGCATGATGGTGTGGAAGCTGTCATCCATGTCGCTACTTGGCCAGTTCGAGCTCCAGCGCAGTCGCTAGATCGTTAGCGTTTACAGCGTGAAACCACGGACAGTGATTTTGATTTTGGTGGGCATCAATAGCACAGATGTGAGTGCCGTAACCTTTGGTGATGATTCATGGCAACCTCAGAAAAAGATATTCGTCGTCCGTACGTTTCAACGGCGTGTTGGCTGGTGCAGTCTCAACTGGAAAGATCGAACGATTGCACTAGCATCGGAAGACGGCATAGTTGCCATCATGATGTTTGACGAATCATTCAGAAACCTTGATAAGATTCGCGAATTCTAGATTGAGGTGGACGCATCACTCGACTTACCCTAGCAAAATGTGTTGCTCGACAACGTCATGTGCATGGTCGATCGCACCAACAGAGCGCATTCGTATAATTTAAATAGTCAACAAGCCTCAAGAACTGTTCAGCTGACTGCCACGAGCAGCAACAGCCTTCTCTTCTCAGTGATGGATGACCTGGTGATTGGCTTCATGTCGCTCGAATGTCCAAACTCATTCCGGTCGTCATTGCTGAACATGCTTAACCACACGCTGGAAGCATATCGGCTGCAACTGGTGGCTATGTCCAGTGAAGACAATCGCAGATTGCCAGTCGAAAGCAATCTGGAATGCTCGTTTCATTCTACGCAGTTGAGTGTGCTGAGCTCAGATGGCCAACTCTTGATCCTGGACCCTGTCGCTGAACACGTTGTTGTGATCCAACTGGATGTTACAGTGCGTAGCGAGTCGTACCGAATCCGCCATTCGGAAAGCCTTCAACGTGCTTCACGCGATGCACTCGGATCGTCGAAGAGAGATACAACCCTCAACCACGTAGTGTGGTCGTTCTACCACCTGTACGAAAAATTCCCTGTCCGTGGTTTGTTGGAAGGCTCGGCTGGCGAGGGCGAAGCGACTACCAAGCTCACGGTGGCACGTGCTTTGAATGCACAAGACAGCGCTTCTGCGGTGACAGTAGACGTGCGCACGCTAGTGCAACACTTCATGAATGAGCTGCGGAAGCTGCACAAACCCTTGGGGGCGCTCAACGTGTCGGAAGCACTCAATGTGGAGATTTGCAACGTGAAGTAGACCGCAGTAATCCCACCGGGTGCTCGCTTTGAGGGTGTCGACAACCAGCAAATCAGTCCAGACGCTGCTGACGTTCGTCCTCATTCAGATCTGTCGCGCGGAAGCGAACATGGTGGATGTTCTGCACAATGGCGAGGACGCAAGGAGTCAGTGATGCTCCAAGCCGCTGACATCGCACAGTCGATGCGCTTTGGCATTCTGTTTCCGTTGCTGGAGGCCTAGCGCGGTCGCTGTGTCGTGCTTTCGTCGACGGGGAAACAGTCCACTGATAAGAGCTACTTCTTAAGCCACCTGGCTGGATCATCATTTGCGATATCTGGTGCTCGCTGCACCGATGGAGCATGGATGGCAGGCCGCATTCTATCCGAGGACGTGGTGCTCGTAGTTCTTGACTTCGAGGGCTTCGGTTCATTTGAGCGCAGCAAGCAGGAAGACGTCCTGCTGTCGGTGCTCAATGCAGCAGTGTCCATGTATACAATTTTTCGCATTGAGATGCGGCACGACAAGGAAATTAGCGAGTTGTTCAACGATTCCAGAACGGAGTCCAGCATATCAAGAGCGACACTCGATTGTTTCGGGGAACGCTGTACATGAGTGTCAAGGACGTCAATCCCAACGACCAGAGAAACTTGATGGCGGATTTTCGGGCGCGTATGCTGCATGTGCTGGAAGCAAACCGTGAACAAAACTTTGTTTCGGACATGTAAGGTCGCGCGATCATCAATTGCTCGCCACCACTGGGGACCACTGGTTACTACGCCTTGCTCCGACGTGCTGAACACTTGGTGATGCAGTTGTGTGCGCCACGGACTGATGCGTACGCGTCGGGCACGCCGTTTCTCGATTGTTTGCGGTTGGTGTTAGCCAAAGTCGCCATTTTGGACTGGACGTCTTTGGATAAGAGCGCTAACAAGATGAAGGTGTCCGAGTTAAAGCAAGCTCTTCCAGGTGCGCTACGAACTGGCTCAGCAACACCGCAAGAATTCTCAACGGCAGAACAAACCATTCCGCTGAGTTGGTAGGAGCCACTGACATGTGTTCTGAGTGGAAATCCAATTGAGCTCTCTCTCAGTGATGTTTGTGTGGCGTATGCAGTAAATGCTCAGAAATGGCTCGAATTGGACGAGAAAGTGCCACTCAATGCTGTCGTCGACACATCGATCGACTTCGGACTCGAATTCACGACAAGCGAGCCGGCGACCATCCAGCGGCTGGCGAAATCGACGCATCGATTGCTCGCTGTTTTCCGTGATCAGCTGCACGTCGGGCCAGAAGACAAGTTGGCACGGGAAGAATGTCATGACTTCGACGAGTTCTTGTCGTTCCTCGTGCATCGGCGGATGGCTCGGACGGCTGAATGGGCCAAATCATCGCTGGTGAGGATGGTGCTATTCAGTGGAAGGCCCTGGAGCAACAGTTCCTGCGCCATTTTCAGGCGCTGTTTTCACGGTGCATCCACCAGTGCGCCAATTGCAGACTCGGCTGCATGCATTCCACCATTCATTCCCTCGCACTTGGTCATTGCTGCGACACCAACCACCACTGCCCAGGCCGGTGTGAGTACTGCCAAGAGGAAGAAGGAGAAGGCAAAACATTAGGCTGCAATAAGCCCGCTGGACATGAGAGTGTGCCACAGGTGATCACACGCGCAGCCGGCCTTGCGCACTGGTTGCGGCCACAAATTGCGGAACAACCTGCTCACTCAAGAGCAACCATTTGGAGCCTCATCGTTGCACCGTGAAGACTCACTGGTGCGGAGAAAACTGTATGGCCAAGGACTGCGACAACGTGTGCCGCTTGGATATTGAACACTCGTACACAGCTCATGCCGAAGCGCATTCATGCCTTCCAGGTCAGCGAGATGAGGACAACGTAGTGCATTACGGCAACACACGCTGTCCAGCCTGCAACTATTACTGCAACAAGGACCACGGACATGCCGGAATGTACACAACGGCGCATGGAAACATGCGCAACACGTATGTTTTGGCCGACACGGACGGCTTTGACGTCGATGACCGCAAGTACAAGGCTGGTGAACTTGGCATTGCTGAAATATGCAACCTGCACTGTTCCAAGATGGGGCGAGCACATGTGCATTACTTGGAGTGTGTGGATGCAGACAACTGCGTGTTTGTGGGGAACCGCGACTGTGTCGGAAAGTATCATTGCGATGCGCCGGAACACAACGAGAAGCAATCATATTGCGTACTTGATGCATGGCATAACGTCGTCTCCAAGGCGAGCACGGGCTATGACGGTTTCACTTACGTCAGCGGGCACAAGTTCGAGTGCTCGCATGCCGCGGCGAGTGGCGTGATGCTGGTCTTGGACTGCTCCGCGGGATATCCGTGGACAAATCTCGAAGCCGGCGTGCGTGAATACGTTCACAACCGCATCAGTGATGCCGCGACGATGGATATCGTCTCTGTCGTCACATTCAGCAGCAATGCTGTCATCGAGTATGAGCAGCAGAACATCACGACGATGGCACAGGCACCAATCACCTTCCGAAGCGGTGGGACGTCGTACAGTTCTGGGCTGCGGGCTGCCAACGAAGTGCTAGCAAGAACCAACTTCGATAGCTTCAAGCCGGTGGTGCTCTTCTTTCCGGACGGCCAGCCGCATGATCCAATGGAAGGAGAAACCATGGCCGAACATATTCGAGAAACCTATGCCAGGTACGACTTGAAGTCGTTTGCTGTGGGATACGGGTACGTAGTTGATGTAGGCTACACTACGTAGCGGACTGGAAAAATGGTCTCGTTAGTGATCTAAGTATGAGCGCTAACAATGACGACGTTTTGCCTTTGGAAAGCTCGTAGCATGACTGGTCGCTACTGTGCTCTTGCGCCTGTTTGTGCTGCCAATGCAACAACTGATGGCAGCGCGGTTCAGTATCTGTGGGTGAGAGATATTCGGAATCCTCATCGCGGACCACGCGTTCTAAGCCGCCACGAACTTGAGGAGAATCCTACATGACGCTGTCCAGATCGTTGGTGAGCCCATTTCCCTGCTGGAACCGACCGTCTGCATGTAGAGCCAACGGCAGCGGTTGATTTTGCGCTCTCCAATGACAGCGGTTGAGTTTGCGTTCTCCATATCTCGAGAAACAGCTCTACTGCATCACCAAGCATTGCATGCGACAGCTATTGAAGCCAAGGTGCTGCTAAAGGCGTCGGTCTCGTCCATTTGCTGCAACCGAAGAAGGGCCTCGCAAGAAGTTAGTGGAGCCGCCACGACTGGTCCTGTGTCGCCGAGTATTGTACCGAAGCAGAATGTATGCTCCTGCCTCACACTGAAGGCAATCGCGGCAACTTCAACGCTGCAATCTTGCTGTGTACACATCACAGCGTTGTCCACAACCATTCAAACCGAATTGCCATATTCGACGGACAAGCTGAACATGTATTGCGGATACTTCGGTGACCCCAGAGTGCGTCCATGCAACTTTATGAAATGGTCAATCGGAACGTCACCTTCTTCTACATAGGTCAGTTCACTGCTACACATCACGAACATTATCTACCGTGCGACGTTGATGGGCCAAAAGCCCTTTTAGCTACCACCGCCGTGAAGTCACAGGCAGCGAGCATAACGCCGTCTCCGTCCAGTCTGCGCGGAACGCTCACGCTGCCCGCGATCGCCATCCCCGCACTGCTTGTGTTGTGGCGGTTGGTTTGAAGAAAACACGGAAAAGGCGACGACCGCAGACGTGGGGAGTCAACGGTGGCGCGCTTTCCCATCACTACCATACCAGAACAAGTCATATGTATTGTTCCCATAACGTTGGTTGATTCCACGAGACCGTGTCTGTTTGTGAGCGAACGGGACCGTCATCTAGTTGCCGTCGTTGGTATCTCGGCGCCCAAGAGGCGATGCGCCAACCTGGCTCACTCTTTGATCGAGTAACAGAATCCACGACAACGACGAGCTCATCCTTCACAACAATGCGACTGCAACTAGCGGAAGAACAAGTCGGAGCAAATTGCTTCCAAGTATTGACACTCAAGCACGAAGAACAGAATGGTGCGGATGTCCTGAAGCCGGTACTGCGCGAACTTGAAGTCGTTCGGTTGTGCTGCGCGCTTGGCATGTCGTCACGGGCAATGGACACCAAGTTCGACGCAGCTGGGCTACCCGCGGCAGACTTCGATGAAGACCTCGTGCGTTTCTTTCGCCAGGACGTGTTTGGAGAAGCCACGCGCCACAACAAGAACCTGAAGACTGTTAGTCTCTTTGGACGCCAGAAAGGAGTGAGATCAGAGCTCCAGCGACTTGGCTGCTGGGCACCTGAGATGGACCAGCACTTGAATCCTCGGCAGCAAGGCATCTACACAATTGTGCAACAACCACCATCCGCAACAGAGGTTCCGATCTTGGTCACCTTTTGCTGGCTACATGATGCTGTGTTCGAGCCACACAACTTGCGAGAAATGGCCACCTACATTCTACGATACTTGACGAGTTTGAGCACAACCGTTTTGTGCTGTCTCACCGTTGAAGACACGCGTCGCGTGCAACATGTCGTTGCGCAACTCAAGACGGGTGATGACCAAGATTGCGAGGCCTACTCAGTGGCGTTCCACGTCGAAAAGCAAGAAAATGAAAAAGATTTGGTCAAGTGCAGCAGCTCCGTTAGCTGGTCACTACCTCGTGTTGATCACGCCAAGCAGTGGTTTCTTGTCGGTGGTGCGTATCCTGCTGCAGCAGTCATCGCGAAAGCCCCCCCAAAAAAGGCAAAATCCCATCGTACGAAATCATTTGGCAACATCGACGAGATGTGCTTGTGGGTGCGCAAGTTATCCGCCGAGAAGAAGGTTGCCATCAGGACGAGTAGGGTGGCCAGCGACAACTTCATGAAAGCACTGCTGAAGGCATTCGATCTGTGGCCAACAGATGTGTTGGCTAACATTGCCGAGAAACGGGACACTACATGTGCACGCGTGAAAGAAGAGGCCCAGCGCCAAGCACGTGAGGATGTTGTAGCGTTACAGGAAGCGCTGCGGCAAAGCTCCGTTGACGATTTGTTTCAGATCGACACAATTATGCAGCTGGGCAAGGAGTGCAGCCAAGATGAATTGACGTTTCTATCCGAGCTTCAGCGATTTGTGCCAGATGAACTGAAAACGACGCTGGAGATTCCCGTGCGGTTGCGCAAGTGTCCTGAGCATCTTGTAGCGATATGCGAGAGGCATCCGGCA
Source organism: Lagenidium giganteum (assembly GCA_002286825.1). Classification (NCBI taxonomy): domain Eukaryota; phylum Oomycota; class Peronosporomycetes; order Pythiales; family Pythiaceae; genus Lagenidium; species Lagenidium giganteum. The sequence continues at coordinate 337,428 of NSDO01000022.1, forward strand.
ACCCTGACAGAAGCAGTGGACAACGTCAAAGCGATGCCAACACCTGAATTTCTGAATTATATCTCAACAACACGTGACTTTCGGCAAAAGCTCACCGAATGGTTTGCCTCAGTCCCTGCGCAAAGACATCTTTCCGATTCCAGTCGCATTCAATTGAACTCTATGCTCCAGTCGTTGAAAGGCTCGTGGTTAGAGGCGGTGGAGACAGCGCTTCAGACTCGTGAGGCGTCGCTGCCGGCAGCCCTCGCCAAGGAACTAACTGTTGCAGCTAAACAGACGTGCCGAAGTGATCGTAAGAGAGTGATTGCTGAGGCGTTTGCGCAGCTAATCGAGAATTTGCGGCTGAACCCAACCCATGAGTTGAGCTCCACGCTAAATTTTGAGAACTGGGAATGCGTCAGCGTCACCGAGGAGGTGTGGAGGGAAAATGAAGACCGTATAACAGCATGGAAGTTGTCGCCCATGGCGAAACTTGGTACCTTCGAGTCGTCGCCCTGTCACGATATCGTCGCGATCTACAGTGTAAAACCGCGCAAAGTCATTGTGATCAGCGTGGGCAGCAGTGGTACAGTTGTGAGTGGAGTGATTTTTCGAGACCAGCTTTGGAGCCGAACCGCGCACGAAGGCGTCATCCGTAGGTTTCCTCGACAGATTTCCTTGTCCAGTTTCCTGTGGAAAGACAGAATGCTGACTCTGGCGTCAGAGGATGGAAGGGTGGTAGTTCTCAAGTTTGATGAACAATTCTCAAACCTGGAAGTCATCCGCGAGATTCACGTTGGTGTCCAAACAACGCTCAACCTTCCGTTGCAGAACGTATTGCTCTTGGACAACAGCGTCTTTATGGTCGATCGGGTGGGAAGTGCTCAGGCATTCAATTGGCAGAGTCGTCAAGCCTCGAGAAAGGTCCAGTTGAGCGACACTGACCGAGGCAGCTTTCTCTTCCCGGTCTTGGACGGCCTGGTGATCATGTGTACATCCCTGGAGTGCCCAGCGTCGCGATACTCGCTGTTGAACGTGATCAGACGACCTGCAGAGGAATATCAACTGCGTTTGATGGCACTGTCTAGCGAAGATCACAGGAAGCTGCCAGTCGAGAACGAGTTGAGGTGTTCGTTTCACACAACCAAGTTGAGTATGCTGTGTCAGGATGGTCAACTCCTTGTTCTAGATCCAGTCGCTGAGCACGTCGTTGTCGTTCAACTGGATGCGACGGTGCGGAGCGAGTCGTACCGCATTCGAAACTCGCGTCGCCTTCACAGTGCTGCCACAGATGGGAACGAACCATCGAAGACTGATGCAACGCTCAGCCATATGTTGTGGGCATTTTATCATCTCTACGAGAAATTTCCGGTCCGTGGCTTGCTGGAAGAGCAGTCACGAGCCAGCACAATGCTCAAGGTATCTTGTGCTCAGTCTGAACCGGATGAAGCCTGCGAAGTCACGACGAGCGTCTGCAAACTGATGAAGCACGTCATGGAAGAGCTGCGGAAACTCAACAAGCCGCTCGACAATCTCGATTTGTCGGACGCATTGGATGTCGAGATTTGGAATGCACGCGGCGACGCCGTAATCCCAGTTAGCGCACGCTTCGATGAATCGTCGACCACAGTGGTGTCCAGCGCGTTTTTCCAGACGCTGTTGACGTTTGTGCCGGTCCAAATCTGCCGTGCGCAGTCGAACATGATAAATGTGATGCACAATGGTGAAGACGTATCGGAGCGTACCGCACTGGACAAGTCGATGGTTTTGCAGGCGGCTGACATCGCACGATCAATGCGCTTCAGTATCCTCTCTCCACTGCTCGAAGCCTGGCGGGGTCGCTGCGTTGTGTTGTCATCCATGGGCAAGCAGTCCACTGGGAAAAGCTATTTCCTCAACCATTTGACCGGATCGTCGTTCGCCATCTCGGGTGCGCGGTGCACGGATGGCGCGTGGATGGCCGTGCGTGTTCTCTCCAAGGATGTATTGCTGGTCGTTCTGGACTTCGAGGGCCTGGGCTCGTTTGAGCGAAGCGAACAGGAAGACGTCCTTTTGTCAGTGCTCAACGCAAGTGTTTCCATGTTCACGATTTTCAGAATTGAGATGCGTTATGACAAGGAGATCAGCGAGCTCTTCCAACGATTTCAAAATGGTGTGCATTTGATCAAGAGCGACGCACGGCTGTTTCGCGGTTGTTTGTACATGAGCGTCAAGGACGTGAACCCGAACGACCAACGCAATTTGATGATAGAGTTCCAGGATCGCATGCAGCACGTGTTGGAGACCAACCGCGAGCGCAACTTTGTGTCTGAAATGTACCGCGGTCGTGCAATCATTAACTGTTCACCACCGTTGGGCACGACGGGGTACTACGCCTCACTCCGCCGTGCAGGGCACTTGGTGACACAATTGAGCGAGTCGACCACCAACGCGTACGGATCAGGCAAGCAATTCCTCGACTGCTTGCGCTTGGTGTTGGCCAAGGTCGCCATTCTCGATTGGACGTCTCTGGATGAGACTGCCAGCAAGATGAAAGTGTCGGAGTTGCGCCAATCCCTTCCTGGAGTTCTGCGCATTGGCGCCATCTCTCCACACGAGTATGCCATTGCGGAAGAAACGATTCCGACAAATTGTTTGGAGCCGCTGATCAGCGCACCAAGTGGAAATCTAATCGAACTCTCGCTCAGCGACGTGTGCGCTGAATATCCAATGAACGCAGAGAAGTGGCTCCAACTCGATGACAAGCTGGATCTCGATGGCGTCGCCGACACAACCGTTGACTTTGGCCTCGAGTACACCACTGCTGAATCCGCCACCATCCATCATTTGTCGAGATCGCTCCGTCGATTGTTGGGGCTCTTCCGGGAACAGATGAACGTTGCGCCACACAACAAGATGACCGCCGAGACATGGCAAGATTTTGACGTCTTTATGTCGTTTTTGGTGCACCGCCGAATGGCCCGAACAGCGAAGTGGGCCAAAGCCACACTCGGTGAAGACGGCGCGAGTGAGTGGAAAGCATTGGAGCAGCAATTCGTCAGTCGCTTCCAAGCGCTGTTTTCCCGGTGCGTGCACGAGTGCGCTAAATGCCGACTCGGTTGCATGCACTCCACGATTCATTCCATTGCGGTAGACCACGATTGTGGCACCAACCACCACTGTCCAGGACGGTGCGAGTATTGCCAAGCAGAGGAAGGCGAGGGAAAGACGCCCGAGTGCAGCAAGCCAGCAGGCCATGAGGGCTGGTGCGAGTGCGCGACGGGCGACCACACCTGCGGTGAACCTTGCTCGCTGGTCAACGCACCCAATTGTGGAGCCAGCTGCTCGCTCAAGAGCAATCACTCGGAGCCTCATCGCTGCGCGGTGAAGTCACACTGGTGCGGTGAGAAGTGCTCGGCCAAGGACTGCGACAATGTGTGTCGCCTGGATTTCGAGATCCCCCACACTGCGCACAAGTGCGCTGCCGATCACTGTTTGCAGAAATGCTTCATGGTCGGTTGTGACGCGTACTGCGCTGTGATGGACCATTTCCATGGTCAGGAAGACATCCAGATCACGTTTGCCGCCGAGAGCGAAGATGCCAAGGCGTTGGCAACATTTGATGCGACCGATGCCGCGCCAGTGAGACACATGTGCAAATATGAGCATCAGTGTCATGAGAATTGCGCTGAAGATGGAATATGTCAGGTCGAGGTGACACATCGAGCGAATTCCAAGACGTTTGCTGGAAAGCGTGGGGACTTTAAATACTCACTGCAGGAGATGAACGGCAAACGAAAGCAATGCACGCGCAAGCTGGCACCGGGCGAGGTAGCGCACGCCGAGGGGCACTCTTGCCTGCCTGGACAGCGTGGCGAAGATACCGTGGTGCACTATTGCGATGCACGCTGCCCAGCGTGCAGTTATTACTGCAACAAAGACTTTGGGCACGTCGGGATGCACGCAACGTCGCACGGCAACATGCGCAACACGTACTTCTTGGCCGACACAGACGACATCGACGTGGAAGATCGGAAGTACAAGGCAGGTGAGTTGGGCATTGCGGAGATGTGCAATCTCCATTGTTCCAAGATGGGGCGAGCACACGTTCACTACTTGGATTGTGAACATCAGAGCGCGGCCAATTGCGTCTATGTTGGGGACTCGACGGACAAGCGACGCCATTGCGGGAGGAAGCTGGAGCCAAAGCCACCCAAGGATCAAGATGAAGTGCTCCATGAGCAATTTTGGAAGACGCTTGGATGGGAGGACCCCTGCCAGTCTGCTACGGATCGAGAAAGCTTTGGCAAGTGTGCGTACCAGTGTGACGCACCGGAACACAAAGAGAAGCAATCATATTGCATACTTGATGCGTGGCATAAGGATGTCGCCAAGCCGAGCACAGGGTTCGACGGGTTCTCGTACGTCAGTGGTCACAAGTTCCAGTGCTCGCATGCAGCTGCTGGTGGCGTGATGCACCACGTGCTTGTGCTGGATTGCTCGGGTTCGATGTGTGGGAATCCATGGACAAACCTGATTGCCGGGGTGCGCGAGTACGTGCACAACCGAATTAGCGATGGCGCAACAATGGATTTGGTATCTGTTGTTACGTTTGACAACACCGCGAAGATCGAGCACGAGCAGCAGAACATCACGTGCATGACACAGGCGTCCATCACGTTTCGAGGTGGTGGAACGACGTACAGCGCTGGCCTGCGAGCTGCAAACGAAGTCTTGTCACGCACCAACTTTGATGCCTTCAAGCCGGTGGTGCTCTTCTTTTCAGACGGGCAGCCTCACGATCCAGCGCCAGGAGAAGCGGTGGCGACGCACATTCGAGAAATGTATGCCAAGTACGAACTCAAGGCATTCGCTGTGGGCTACGGCTATATCAACTTGGACGTCTTAGAACGAGTTGCCGACAAACTTGGCGGGACGTACCAGCAGACACTCACGGGGATGGAACTGAAGACCGCGTTCCAGAAGATATCGGCATCGTTAAGCACTCGCGCAGGCTTGGCATTGGTCAAGGAAGCTCACGAAGTGTTGTGCGCAATCTGCCAGAGCACGCTCGCAGACGGTGAGAAGAAGAAGTTACGAGCATGTGGGCACGAACTGCACCGCGAGTGCTACGAGCAACTCAAGCGCGACGCCGGCGAGTCACTGTTGTCGTGCCCAATTTGCCGCAAGCCAGCTAAACGTAGTGGCCAGACGTAGCTTATCGACTAGGTGATTGCCAGGACGGTGATAATAATGGCAACGTCATGGATGTGAATGGTATCTTCGTCAGAACGCGAGGTTGTGCACAGGGATGCCAAGCATGTAATTTTAGCCTACCGGGCTGCCACGATGGGACTGCCACGTTGCTGCATCATTATTCCCTTGTCGACGAAAGCAGGAGCAACAACACAGCGTCAAGCGCCCATGCTGACCAAGGTCAAGCCATGGCTGCTCGCGGCAGCAATCGTCGGTGGCTTCGCGGGTGTTGTCCTGCATGCCGCGCTCCAGGTCGCTGGAGGCCCAACTTACCTGCAGAACCAGACCGTTGGTATGTGGGGCGCGTTGGTGGTGGCCGTGTTTGCAGCACAAGCTCTTGACGATCTCAAGAAGCCGCTGTATCGCATCAGCAAGCATCGAATGTGGCAGCTGGTATACAACATCGTCATCTTGCTTGCTGCTACAATCGCGTTCCTGTGCTATGCTGTTGGTCGTCGTGGCCAAGGTGCGGGTTGGATGATCGCGCTTGTTTTCATCCAGCTGATCAACCTACACACGCTCAAGGACCGTCCTGCAACAGAGGGAGGGCTTCCAGTTCGCGGCCTTAACAACCTTGACAAGGAGGTGGAACCACCACGACCGGTCGTGCGTCAGCGCTCATCGTGTCTCTCGTTGTGCTGTCGAAGCTGCAACGTGTGTTTTCTCGCGTTCATGCTGCTGGTCATGGCGCTATTGATCAGTGGCGCTCAGATCCTTGCGCGTGGTCCGACCAAGTTCCCAGCCCGAGGCAAGATGGTCGAGATCACCCTCGCAGACGGCAGCGGCCGCAAGCACCAAGTACACGTCCGCTGTGATGGACCGAAGAACGCGTCCTTCCCTGTCATCCTCATGGAATCGGATGGTTCGCACGGTATGCTGGACTTTGTGGCGCTGCAGATGCAGTTCACTGCCAACGGACGCCGATCGTGTATCTGGGACAAGCCTGGGCTCGGCTACAGCGACGTTCGATACGCCAAGAGGGACGACGCGGAGCAGTTTTTGCCGCCGTTGATCGATGCACTTGGTGAGCAGCCGCCGTACATCCTGCTTGGCTGGGGTGGTGGCGGTCCGACTGTCTATCAGTATGCCACAACGGCGCCGCAGAACGTTCACTCACTGGTGTTCCTCGAAGCGTATCCCAATGACGTCGAGTTTCTCGTCGAGCAGCGGTTGAACAACTTGACCAACGACGCTACCGCCGCGAAGCGATCGGTGGACCTCACCGGGCGACGGGTGCTAATGGGGATCATCAACTTCATTGGCATTCCGCTGGGCTTGATGCCGATTATTATCCCACCGGCAAATACGACGCCGCCATCGCTTGGAGCCGAAGTGCAGTGGTATATGCTGGCCGACAAAACGTGGACCAATCAGCAGTTCTACCTCAAGGAGTCGGCAGCAGCGTCCATGTTTGCGCCGTCCGTGTTCGAGCAGCATGCATTGGCGCCGCACATTCCGATTCACACAATTGCTCAAGTATGGTCCGATGATCAAGCTCGGCGAATCCAATGCACCAGCACTGACACCTCCACCGACTGCGCCAACAAAGTACGCCGCAACCAGCTGTATCTCGACTACAAACTGGGACTGCTCCAATACAGCGGGAATCGCAGTGCCAGCGTGATGGTCAACTGCACCATGGACGAGTGCACACAAGCCACTCTCGTGTGGTGGATGCCACAATACACAGCAACGGCAGTCGAGCATATCTACGCAGGAGTGTCGCTGTAATCGGAATGCGCGCGCGCCAATGCATCCTCAGATGTATATTGTTTCAAAATCAAATGCATTATAGCAAGCATTACCCTAGCAAAACATACCAAGATGGGTGACTTTGTTTTCAGCGATTCGGCTTTCCAGTGTACTAACCATCCCCTTCGAGTCACGCCATGTTGACAGGTCAACAAGCGGTGAGCTCATGGCAGCGACTTACATCAGCTCGTTCTTGTCGTAAGTACACACGCTTGTGAAGGATGTCGTCAGACGAAGCTCATGCGCAGGATTGGTGCATTGTCATGAGAGTGAGCAGGTAGGTTGCGATTGATCATGATTACGCACTTGGGACGGTATCTTCCCTCCGCACCCAAACCTCAGAACGCGAGGAAGCGCGCCAAAACAGCAGGCATTCTTAGCAGAGTGGACAGCTGTCACACAGGAGTGGGCACGACCCAACACCGGGTCACTCGGTCGGTTCACGCCACCAGTGTTCCTTTTCGACTGAAGCGACAAGAGGGCATCAGGAAGTAGTGAACATGCTGGTCAAGCTCAAGCCATGGCTGTTGAGTGCAGCCATCGCCGGTGGCATCGCAGGTGTTATCCTGCATATCGTGTTCCAAGTCGTCGGTGGCCCAACCTACCTGCAAAACCAGACACTTGGAATGTGGGGCGCGTTGGTGCTGACCGTGTTTGCCGCACAGGCACTCGATGACCTCAAGAAGCCGCTGTATCGAATCACAAAGCATCGCAAGTGGCAGTTGCTATACAACATCGTCATCCTGACTGCAGCAGTGATTGTGTTCCTTTGCTATGCTATTGGTCAGCGCGGTACACCTGCTGGCTGGATGGTCGCCCTTATCATCGTCCAGGCGCTCAACCTGCACACTCTCAAGGTCCGCGGAGCGACTCAAGATAACCTTCCAATTCATGACATCAACCATCATGAGAAGCAAGTCGATCCACCGCAACCGGCCGAGCGCCAGCCTGTATCGTGCATCACAACGTGCTGCCGATGCTGCAACGTGTGCTGCCTCGCGCTAATGCTGCTCATCATGCTGCTGTTAATTGCTGGTGCTCAGACCTTCGCGCAAGGCCCGATTAAGTACCCTGCACGAGGAAAGATGGTCGAGATCACCCTCGCAGACGGCAGCGGCCGCAAGCACCAAGTACACGTCCGCTGCGATGGCCCCAAGAACGCGTCCTTTCCCGTCATCATCATGGAATCGGATGGCACGCACGGCATGCTTGATTTCATGACGTTGCAGTTGCAATTCACTGCCAACGGCCGCCGATCGTGTATCTGGGACAAGCCTGGGCTCGGCTACAGCGATGTTCGGTACGCCAAGAAGGACGACGCGGAGCAGTTTTTGCCGCCGTTGATCGATGCACTTGGTGAGCAACCACCTTACATCTTCCTTGGCCGCGGCGGTGGTGGCCTCTTCGTTTACAGGTATGCAACAATGGCACCCGAGAAGATTCACTCGCTGGTGTTCCTGGAAGTGTATCCCGAAGACGTCGAGTTTTTCGTGGAACAACGCGTGAACAACTGGACCGACAAAGAGACTATCTCGTATCGAGACATTGATCTCGCTGGGCGACAATCGTTGCTCGGGATCATCAATTTCGTTGGCGTTCCACTTGGCTTAATGAAGATCTTCATACTCCAGGCAAATACCACACCACCATCGTTGGCGCCAGAGATGCAGTGGTACATGTTGACTGACAAGACATGGACCAACCAGCAGTTCTACCTCGCTGACATCCAAACCGTGTCCATGTATGAGCCTTCTGTGTTCGAGAAGTATCCGTTGGCGCCACACATTCCGATCCACACAATTGCCCAAGTGTGGCCCGATGACTAAGCGCGTCGACTTCAATGTACCAGCAGTGACTCGGCCGCGGAGTGTGATAAGAGAGTGCGGCGCAACGCGGTCTTTAACGAGTATAAGCTGGGACTGCTCAAGTACAGCGGCAACCGCAGCGCCAGCGTCATGGTCAACTGCACCATGGACAAGTGCGACATGGACTGGGCGAATCCGAGGTTCACGACCGACGCCATCGAACACATCTACGCCGGAGTGACGTTGCCAAGATAAACACTCTCACTACAGGATGCCTCCAAACTTCATGACTACATATCAACTGCATTCAATGAATCACCATCAATATTATTGACGAATGGAATACATGTCGGTCTTCTCCATTGTCCAACGCGGGCTGTCAACGTTAGCTAACTTCCAGGTTTAGCCAATGCGCATGGAATTTGAGGTTACTATTCTGCGATGAAACCTTTTTACGACGCGTAATTGCAGTCGCGATGAAGCATGGTGGGCACGTCCAATTCAAAGACGGCCAATGGCTTGGATATCGAGTGGACTTGGCGCCAAGGTTCAGTGTCGAGAGAGCGACTTTCTCCAAGTTCGTCGAAGCGTTTACCAACATGCGATACATCACTCTCTCAGAACCGACCCATTCACTTTGGTCGTATCGAGGAGGTGCGCTCTGCCATGGGTGGCATCAAATTCGGTGTAGACTAGAGGGATCTGAAGTCGTCCACGGTCAGCGGCGAAGATGACTTTCGTGTTCGCTGGTGTGAACACCGACGTCGATACCCTGCGTCAGAACTTCAGGCGCCTCGTCAGGTCATTGAACCCGACGGACAGCATCAGCAATGATGGCGACAATCCGGTGGTGAACTTCACAGCCGCTGGGATCTTGACGTTGCTGCCTCGAATTACGACTCCCAAGAAGAAGCAAGCAGCGTCGCTCCTGCTTTGCGTGCAAGTCACAGGCCACGTGACGCAACATCTTGGCTGCCGTGACCGTCTTGGTGTTGGTGGGAGCCGTGACCGTCTTGGTGTTGGTGGGAGCCAACACCAAGACGGTCACGGCAGCCAAGATGGGGACGCTGTTGAGAAACGGCTACTGAGTCAAACAACGATCACAACGCTGCTGAGTAGCGATGGGCACGTTCAAACATCTGCCACCAGCATGACGCGGAGCTGGCGATGAGTCAATCGACATCACGCCACGACCAGGGCCGCTCTCTGTCGCCCATGGTTGTAACCTCATCATCGCCAGCAACACGAAGTGATACACTGTCGACAACTTGCCCGTGAAATTCGCAAGTGAAAGAACCATGAATGAAGCAACCAATGACGCCACAGCCGACGCGATGTTGGTCATCTGATGAGAGGTCAACCAATCTCATTTTGGACGGACGCCGTTTCCGGAAAGTATCGGTTAACGAGCTGAGCGTCTGGCGTGGGCTTTGAAAAGAAATACTTGGTGAGAACGATCGGATGCAACGTCTGCATATGGCGCTCGACGGAACTGGTTTGCCCCTTGCTGAATGGCACATGGCATTTGCACTCCACACAATACGCACTAGCAACATGGTCACTCGTTAACGCCTCACGGGGTAAATGGGCGTTCCTTTCGTCCGGTACGAGTCGAACGAACAGCCAGTTTTGTGGCTAGCGAACTCGTTTGAGCGTGTACAACACAGGTGGTTCTGGTGCTGTTTGCGGCGTTGGCTCAGCGTTTACCAGGGTCATGGCTTGGCTGCTCTGTCTCGTGCTGTCTTTGAATGCGACGAATGGATCTTGTGCGGCTGGCGTGCCTCTGTAAGTGCTCGTGTTCTTCGAAGCGAAACGCGAACTGAGTATATTGTTCGTTGTTGTTAGATCACATGCAGAGTCCTGCCAGGACATGCAGACTCCAATGAACAGGTATCATGTAGAACCAAGCTAGGTGCAGCTGAATTTCCTATGTTCCCCAGGACCATACGGGATACGACATTCTCTTCCCGGTGAGCTCAGGTTGGCCTGAAGAATGGACGGACGCGACGTAGGTTGATGCGTTCTTCGTAGGCGCCGCGGCTGATGGTTAACGTTCCATTCTGGTGCACCGCCGTCACTCTGTATGGGCCTTCTGTTGGCCGWGCTAGCTTGGGCAAGTTGCGCAAAWTCTTGAGCACCAAAACCTYGTGTCCAGGTTGGWAGTCATGATCCACACGTCCACGGTTCTCTCGGTCAGTGTTTCCCCTGGTTTGGCGCTGACGCTTGGTGASTGTACTCGCCATGTTGACCGCGAATGCGGTGTCGGTCATCATATCTCGGCCGAACACCAATTGCGACGGTGACGCTCCAAGCGCAGTGTGGTGGGTCGCACGAACGGCAAACGCCACACTGGGTAGGATCTCGGTCCATGCTTGCTGGTCCAGGCGCTACGTTCGTACCATGTTACCGACGACTTGRTGAACGCGTTCAAGAATCGAATTTGCTTGGGKGTTTTCGACCGTCGTTGGGCGCGACTGGATTCCGTAGGAGCGCAGCATCTCTTGGAACTCGTTGCCCAAGAACTCTGGGCCTTGGTCGTGCACGATTCGCAGCGGCCGCGGGTATCGGCACAGCCAMTGTGCGTCAAGGGCCAGTGCCGTTGTYTTGCTGCTCTTGTTGTCGATCGGWGCAATSTCGACCCAATTGGTCGTGAGYTCGATCATCGTCATTGCGAAGARYTTCGGCGCGTCGGCGTCGTCGCTATACGTGTACGGGCCGATGTGGTCCACCGCCACTTCTTCCCATGGCGTGGCGCSGTGTTGCTTTTCTGGCARTTTGCCATAGTGCWTGCTGGGTCRTTTCCAGAGCTGACAYGACTCGCACRTCYGCMCGTACGATTCCACSTCGCTTTTCATTCCTGGCCACCACATGCTGGTGCGCATAGTCTGATACATGCGTGTCATTCCTGGGTGTAGTAGAGACGAATGGAAGCAGTTCATTGTTGGCGGTTGCAGTGAATTGGTACGACCACTCGTCGGTCATGCGTCATCAAGATGGTGTGCCGGTCGGTCTTCTTGGTGTGGARCTTCTCTGGGTGTTCTTCACGGGCCTTTTTCAACATTGCGTCGCTGAGTTGCTCGCGATGCACGCGTGCATGTGTGAGTGAAAAATCATCGTCATCCGAGAGCGTCAGTAGCTCCGCGGTCGACTTCTCTTCCATGAGCAACCGCGAAAGCGCGTCTGCAACACAATTGTCGGTGCCCTTGACGTAGCGGATTTCCGGGCCAAACTCCTCGACAAGGAGCCGCCATCGCATGACGCGCGCCGACGCGAAGCTGGCACATGCGAGGTTCTTGTGGTCAGTGTAGACTACGATGCGATGTCCAAACAGCATTGCGCGGTACTCTTTCAGCAGCTCCACAATTGACAGAAGTTCTTGCTCCATGACCGTGTAGTTCCGTTGCGCTGGCGACAGCTTCCTGCTGTAGAAGGCGAGGGGTTTACCCTGCTGCGAGATGACACCCCCCAGCTGGAAGCTGGGTGCATCGGTGTGGACAACGAACGGGAACGAGTAGTCGGGGGAGTTGAGCAGGGTGGCGCGAGCCACGAGGGCCTTGAGCGCATCGAAGGCTTGCTGATGGTTCGGCCTCCACCCAGCGAGCCGTCTTGGATGTGAGCGAGGTCAACGGGCCATCAAGTGAGCCCGCCGAGGCCACACATCGCGATAGTAATTGACCATGCCGATGAACTTGCGCAGGTCGGCCTTGGTCGCTGGTGGGCTCATGCGGCTGATGGCCGTGATCTTCTCCGTCTGAGGCATGACACCGTCCGTGGTGATGGTGTAGCCCAGATACTGCGCAGAGGTGGCAGC
>NSDO01000022.1:352674-365622 GCA_002286825.1 Lagenidium giganteum
CAGCAAGATAACTGCTCCTACCACGACTCACGTGAAACGAAGGCCTGGTTTGAGTCAGCAGGCGTTGACGTGATGGATTGGCCATCGAAAAGTCCCGATTTGAACCCTATTGAAAACGTGTGGGGAAAGCTCTCTCGAGATGTGTATGCTGGTGGACGTCAATTCCGAACTGTCGACGAATTACGCGCCCAGATTAAGGAGAGCTGGTCGCGGATCACCCAAGGGTACTTGAATGATCTCATCGAATCAATGCCAAGGCGATTGGTCGCCGTAGTTGAGGCAACGGGAGGCAGCACCGACTATTAGCGACGAAGTTTGTCGTGTCCGTATATCAATTTGGATAGCTGAAATCAATATATGTAGGTTTTTGCGCATGAACCGATTCGTATGTCTGTTTCAACATTTGCACGGTGTTTCTCGCTTGATAACACGTACGTTGGCGCCATTCATTGGTCATTGTCGTTGACGACTGCTGCAAGACGCACGATTTTCATGTGGCCGTATATCAATTTGGCGCACTGTACTATTGATAATGTATTTCTGCAAGTTCTCAACTGACATCAACATAACTTCCAAGTTGGCGACGCGAGAGAGGCCATAACATACCGATTCTTGGTCAAAACATACATTGTATGTTTTGACCAAGAATCGGTATGTTATTTGGTGGGCGAAATAAACCGTGTGCAATTAACCTTGATATTTCTATGACACTCAATTAAGTGCGGGAGGGATCACCCCTTTTGAGGGTGGCCTCCATTTGCAGGCGCAATCTCGCTCCGCGACGCTCCCAGCAAGGTCAGCGGAGAAAGAAAAATAACACCATCGCCTACGAGAGGGTCTGCTCACCTACAGCGGCGTGCTGGGCCCGTCTTCGCACATACCTCAGGTTTGCTGCGGCTACGCCCACCGCAGTGGTTTCCTACCGTCAGATGTCAACCACCCTCGGTATGTTTGACCCAACCCAAAGTTGTTTGAGCCAAATTTTAGGTTACCAGGGACCTTTGCCATCTGCGAAGGCCAGTGGTCTTCAAGGCACGTTCTTGATGCCTTCGCAGCGTCAAGCCAGGGCCCTAACCACCGGAGCATTGATGACGCTGATGTGTGCTCAAGCATGCCCTCCGCGAGGTGCACAAAAGCGCGCGTGTGTGGAACAGTTCGTGGGTGGCATCGACCTGCGTCACGACGCCATCGGCACTCACGGACTCGGACGCTGCGCGCGCACGCTTGTCCGAGGTCGCCGTCGCCGAAAATGGGCATGTCTCTTCCTGGCTCTTCGCATTTTCTGGTGGCGACCACCGACGCACAATCATTCCCAGCTGTTTGTGCATGCCAGCGCACAACCATTCCTCCGGTCGTGGTCGGCCTTTGTTCGACGGAAGAGACCCACACACGTGCTTCGACTGGGCCAGACGTCATTTCAGCATTGGCACGCTTCCGATCACTGTGTCCTCGGCATCCCGATGCTCAAGCCTGTGATTTCGCCACGAGACGCCACCGATGGCGACGCTGCGTATGCAGCGCTTCCAGCCACCCCACGCTCTACAACAGCTTCTCGGAGCACGTTCGGTGCTCAACGCAATCCACTGGAAACGGTATCCTTGCTCTTCAGAGTGACGCTCCAATGGATGCAACCACTCGTGTCGCTTGGTGCCCAGCGCGTGCTTGAACAAGCCGACATTTGGCCACTTTGCCTGCAGGACACGTGCAACTCGCTTGCGATTCGCTTCGAGGCGCAGTACCCATTGGCAAAGACCAACGCGCCCAGAAGCATTCCCATCGTAGCGTGGGCCTTGTTGCGCACCTTTCGTGGCGCTTTTGTGACTCAAACAGCCAACTACGTCCTGCACTTGACTACCATGGTCCTGCAACCATTTGTGGCGCAGGCAATGCTGGACTATCTGAACCACCGAGATAATGTGTTCGGTATTTCCAACGGCTACGCGCTGGTCGCACTCATGGCTGTCGTGTCGTTCATCAGTATCACCACCGTCAACTTTGCCGGCTTCACGGGAACCAAAGCTGGGGCAAATGCGCGGTCTATCGTGATGAACGTGGTGTTCCAGAAGGCGCTGCGGTTGTCGTCGGCTGCACGTCAGTCGTACACGACAGGCGAAATCACGACGCTGATGAGCGTGGATGCCGAACGCGTGTCTGCTTGCTTCGTCGTCGGCATGTGGGCTTTCATCGCTCCAGTCTCTTTTGTGGTCACCGTGGTGCTGATTGGGATCCTTTATAGCTGGGTTGCGGCCATCGTTGGAGCGACGCTGTTGGTCGCGGTTATCGTGGCTTCGCTTCGCATGGCCAAGCACATGGGGCAACTGCAAGCTCAGCTGCTCAGCAAAGCCGAAGAACGCGTCAGAATGACGTCCGAGTCGCTGCAGGGAATCCGTGTGATGAAGTATTACGCGTGGGAGGACGCCATGGCCCAGCGCATCGAAAGCATCCGCGTTGTCGAGGTGCAGCTCTACCGCAAGTTCCAGTTCTGGAACATGCTCAACTCGACACTGTTATTCCTGACGCCTCTGCTCTTTGGTGGTGTTGTCTTGGCCATCTGCGTCGCTATCAAGGGCTCCCTCAGCGTCACCCAAGTCTTCACGCTCATTGCTGTCGTCAACATCAGTCGCTTGGGCGTGTCACTCTTTCCCAACGCCGTCGCCGCCATTTCCCAGGCACGCGTGGCGTGCATTCGATTGGACCGGTACTTGGCGTCAGAAGAACTCAGCGCGTCTGTCATCACTGACGACACGCAGCAAGTCTTGGATCACTCCAAGACTGGCGAGATCTCGATCCGTAATGCAACCTTCTCGTGGGGCCGTGATGGAGAACCCTCACACCCAGCTGACAGCCGTGTGCACAACAACGTCGTGGAATCTGAAGTCGAAGCAGCTCCTTCGTCGCCAGAGTTCCAACTCGTCAACGTGGACTTGCACGTGAAGCCTGGGTCGCTGGTCGTTATCGTCGGTGCTGTTGGTGCAGGCAAATCAAGTCTATTGAGTGCGATGCTCGGTGAGATGCACCAACTAGATGGCGAACGGAGTCTGGGAGGAGATGTGTCGTACGTGGGCCAGGAAGCATGGATTCGCAATGCCACCGTGGAGAAGAACATTCTGTTTGAGGAAGAGTTAGAGCCTGAACGTTACGCACAAGTGCTTGAGTGCACGCAGTTGGCTCAAGACTTGGCTGTACTTCCGAACGGCGACCAAACAGAGATTGGCGAACGGGGCATCAACCTTAGTGGAGGTCAGAAGGCGCGCATCAGCATGGCTCGGGCTGTATATCGCTCACATTACGACATTCTCGTGATGGATGACCCGCTGAGCGCCGTGGACGCGCATGTTGCGCACGCCATGTTTGATCAATGTATCAACGGGATGGCGCGAAACAAGACGCGGCTGCTTGTGCTCAATGGTCACTACGACTTGCTGCCTCACGCTGACCAGATTGTAGTAATGCGTGCTGGGAAGATTGTCGCCAACGGCCCGTTTGACAAAGTTGTCGCGAGATTTCCAGATTTGAAGTATTCGCGACAAGAGACAGCAGCACCACAACCACAACCGAACGCGATCGAAAGCGAAGAAATCGCAGGTTCGTCGCACACGCCAACCACTGGGGCAGTTGAAGCAACGAGTGAGGACGAGAAAGCTGGATATGAGTCGGCAGATTCCGTGGACATGGCGATCGAGCAAGAATCTTTGGGGGATGGCAAACTTGTGGAGATCGAAGACCGTGTCCGGGGTCGCATCGCAGCTGCAACATATCGTGCATATTTCGACGAGACAGTATCGATGGTGGAGCGGTCGTGTCTGTCGTCGCGCTCGCATACGCCATCGGTCAATCAGTTCGTGTTCTGGCGGATTGGTGGCAAGGCTATTGGGCGCAGAACATGGCTCGCGACGGCTCCTCCTCGACGCACTCGAACGTTTGGTTTGGGTTGTGGTTCCTGGGCTGGATTGTATTGTGCTGCATCGTGACGTTCGGACGCGGATTGTTACTGATGGAGGTTTGCATCCGCATTTCGACGAATCTACACAACGAACTGCTTCGACGAGTGCTGCAGGCACCCGTGAATCGCTACTTCGACGTCACGCCAGTCGGTCGTATCATCAATCGGTTCTCGAACGACCTCGATCAAGTTGACGCGACTCTGCCACAGCAATACCACAACTTACTCCAAAGTCTAGCTGTCTTCATGGGTTGTTTGGCTGTGTGTGGTCTTGCCTCATACTGGATCGTTCTTACATACGTGCCAATGTTTTTCGTTTTCATTGGCACCGGCTGGTACTTCAAGAAGAGCTCTCGAGAAATTAAGCGACTGGATGGCATCACTCGCACGCCCATTTTCAACTTGTTTGGTGAGACATTGACCGGCCTATCCACGATTCGTGCCTTTCGCATGCAATCAGCTTTCGCGCGCCTCAACAAGCAAGCTATTGACGCCAACGGCGCGATCTACTGGACTTACACGTGCGCGGCCCGATGGCTCGCTATCCGCTTGGATTGGCTGTCAGTCTGCATTATCACCTTCGTGTCGCTCTTCGTTGTGGTATCCCGTGATCATTTGAGCCCACTCATTGCTGGTATCTCCATCACATACTCGCTCATGCTCACGACCATGGTTCAGTGGGTCGTGCGCGCTTTTGACATGACCGATAACGCCATGACTAGCGTCGAGCGACTCCTGCATTTCCGAACCATCCCTGCGGAGATCGATGAAGAAGACAGTGTGAGCGTCGCGGGCAAGTCGTGGCCTCGTGCCGGCGCTATCCACTTCGACAACCGCCAGCTCCGATACCGACCAGAGCTTCCTTTGGCTCTACGTGGAGTCAGTATGACCGTTGCTGGTGGTGAGAAGCTCGGTATCTGTGGGCGCACGGGCGCTGGCAAGAGTTCGCTCATTGTCGCGCTCTTCCGCATTTGTGAGATCGACCGCGCTAGCATCTTCGTCGACGATCTTGACATTGCCACCGTCTAGCTGCGTGAGCTGCGGCAGGCGCTGGCTATCATCCCACAAGACCCCGTGTTGTACAGCGGCACGCTTCGCGAGAACCTCGATCCGTTCCATGAACACGACGACGATGCGATCTGGAGTGTGCTTCGCCACGTGCATCTGGCGGATGCTGTTACCACGTGGAGCTCATGTGGACTGGACTTCGCTGTGTCCGAGAAGGGGGGAAATCTATCCGTCGGTCAGCGCCAGTTGCTGTGTATTGGGCGCGCGTTGCTCAAGAAAAGCCGTGTCGTGGTTTTGGACGAAGCCACTGCCAACGTCGACTCGGTGACCGATGCGCTGATTCAACACACTATCCAGCACGAGTTCCAGGGCAAGACAGTTCTGATCATTGCTCACCGCATCAACACGATCATGCACTGCGACAAGATCGCGGTCATGGATGCTGGGCGCGTGGCGGAGTTCGGGTCACCCCAAGAACTGCTGGGTCGCTCCGATTCAATCTTCGCTTCTCTTCAGAAACGATCGCAGCAGTCGTAAACAAGCAACCACCTACCAGCAATGATTTGAGCTCATGGAGGGAATTTTCGACATCCGCTCGGCACGTTCTTGTATCGTAAACCGCGTTGCAGGGCCACCTCGGATCGAAATCTGATGTTTTTGGTGCTATCTGATGCAATTGATCCACCCGTCGGTGGTTTGAGTGCTGATGTACCATCAATTTGCGACCGCGAACTCGGCAATTCCATTGTGGAGAGCGCGTACCAGGGAACATTTAAGAAAAGGTTTCACATGAGTGCAGTAGGACAGGAAACACCAATAGGAGATACGTACATGGCGATGAGTTGACTACTTCGCCAGGACGCGACAACTTACCATTGCAAGTTGTTTGAGCACGTCGTGTGGTAATTCTCAACTTGGGAAGCGCACCCGGCGTCAGCAGGTCGAATCATATCCTGGTCCTGCATGTACTGCATGTCGCAGTCCATGACATTCAGTGGCGACGAGATCAGAGTCGGGCCATTTCCAAGGAACGCTAGTGTAGCATTGCGACAGATACGCCTGCACTTCCGTTTGGCAATCCTCATTGTTGTGGCGGAGCTTGGTGCATTTGTCCGTGTCACCGTTGAACTGCATGTTGCAGTCAGACAAGCTCGCCGGCGCTGAAACCAACGCTGGTCCGTTCCAGTTCCAACGAACGATCGCGAAGCACTGAGGCTGGAATTTGGCCGCTTTAGCGCTGCAGTCTTCGATTGTCAGTGGCCTCAACTGTTGGCATTTCAACTGGTCATCGGGATACTGAGCATCGCATCCGGAAACATCAGATGGTGCAGAGATCAGCGCAGGGCCATCCCATGGCACGCCCTTAACGCATTGCCTACTTGTCTGGTCCAGATCTTCCCAGCACTGGAAATGATTGATCCTACCGATGGTTGCTGCTTTCGAGAGCTCAGCATTGGTTGAGCTTAGGCTCAATTCAGCTTCACTAGGCCCCAAATGGATTTCCTGAAGAAACAACCACTAGACCGGTACGTACGGCTGTCGGAAGCTTGGACATGCTGGTCTATGCCATAATTGAGCCAACGATCCTGGGTATGGGCGGTGATATCCCATCTTCGTCGCCCTGGTTTGGTCAATGGCATCAACAGCCAACGCGTCGGAGATTGACCGAGCTTAACCTATCGACCCATCCGGGTCTAGTAACGGATAAGTGCAGATGTCGCTCGCTCGTTCGTTCTTTGTTGCGCCGAGCGACGGCATCTCCGCCTGAGGCTCAGCACGACATCGCTCTGTGTTACCACTTATCAGGTTCGTGACGCTCGGTTGTTGATTCCCAAACGCAGCGTTCTCATGCCGATAGCCCACGCAATGCAAGCTGTGAGTTTGCGTCAAGAGGTTCCTATGCAAAGATGACCGCTCCAGTAGGATATCTCGTTCGTATAACAAGACAACATGGCCACCGTTTTAGATCGTACACCCGTGCTCGAATCGCCCAAGTCTAGCGTGCACGCATGCAGCTTTCATTTCCGTCGTATAGCTCACGCTTGCGAGCAAGCACTGCCATTTCATGCATGGCCACTTCCCAAGACGACTGCGATGCATGCTGCTACGAGCGTCAACGTCAAGAGACACTGCGACCACATTGCTCTAAGCCATTTGGCCATAAAGTCATCGCATACTCAGCGCACGCTCGCCGACATCAACAGCATGATGTGATCGTGAGCGCATCTGTGACGTGTGTTCATCGTACTTAGTCGGCCAACCCGTGTCCCCTCGCTGCGCCTCCCTCGACGGCACTCACACGAAGATGCTCCACGTGCGGGTGGAAGACCCGGAGCTCGGCAGCGTCGCGCTGGTGCAGCCGCTGCCCGTGCTGCTGCGCCTCGACGTGCTCCCCTTCTTCTTCTTCTATGCGACGCTGACGTATCTGTACTGCATCCGTCCGGACGACGACCTGGTCGCGTCTGTGGGCGGCGCTCTCGTCGTGTTTGTGCATGCGCTGGCGTTCCTCGCTGGTGAATGGAGCGTCGGCGTGCGGTGCTGGATGCATTACACGCCACTCCGCAGCGTCAGCGCTGCGCCAACCAGCGACAAGCGGAAGGCCACTGCGTTCGCCAAGGTCGTGCCGTTGCGATCGACGTTGCCGAAGCAGATCTGTCCGTGCTTGGTCGCCGACAGCGCGTTCCAGAAGGGAGTGAGTCGATCGCTGCCGTCACGGTGTCCTCTGCGTGCATTGCAGTTGGTTAATGCTGTCGTTGATGTGCGTGTGTGTGGATGTGCAGGGCAAGAAGCTCGAGAGCGGTGAGGCTGTGCCGGTCGTGTGGTTTGTCTACCAGAACGTGAGCTTTTGCCTCTACGACGACCTGGACGTGATCAACAGCAGCAAGGATGCCGCCACGAGCGTGGTGTTCCGGCGATTGGACTACCCGACGCGCCATAGCATTGAGACGTACGTGCACGCGCAGGGCTACACTGCACAGGCGAACGTCGACCTGGCGCATAAGAAATGGGGCAAGAACGACTTTGTCATCCCGATTCCTGGCTTTGCGGAGCTGCTCAAAGAGCAACTCGTGGCACCATTCTTCGTGTTCCAGTTCTTCTGCATGCTGCTGTGGTGTCTGGATGAGTACATGTACTACTCGCTCATGACGCTGCTCATGCTCGTGTTCTTCGAGTGCACGGTCGTCAAGCAGCGCCAGCGCAACATGGAGACCATGAACCAGATGCGTCGCGTGCCGCAGAGCTGCTTTGTATATCGTCAGGTGCGTTGTCTTACGCCGTTTGTGAGTGAACGAAACGTGCTTGCAGACGGTTGACTGTTGTCGTGTGCATCCAGAACAAATGGAGCCAAATCCAGAGCGACGATCTCGTGCCCGGCGATCTCGTGTCGATCGGCCACAAGGCACTGCAGCTCGCCATGGGCGACAACGAAGTGCTTGTACCATGTGATCTATTGCTGATTCGCGGTAACTGCGTCGTCAACGAGTCGATGCTCACGGGTGAATCCGTCCCATTGCGCAAGGAAGCGATCACACAACTCGGCTTGGATGCCAATGGCATGGCAGAGGCTCTAGATGTGGACGATGGATCGGCACTCAATCACAAGAAGCACGTGTTGTACGGTGGTACCAAGATCCTGCAGCACTCGCTGCCAATGGGAAGCCCAGTGACCATCCCGGAAGCTCCAGACAAAGGCTGCGTTGCGTACGTGTTGCGCACGGGCTTTGAGACGACCCAAGGCAGTCTGATGCGCACCATTCTCTATTCGTCGCAGCGTGTGACCGCGAACAATGCCGAGGCCATGTGGTTCATCCTCTTGCTGTTGACGTTTGCCATTGCGGCGTCCGCGTACGTGCTGAACCACGGCTTGCAAGACCCATCGCGTGATCGCTTCAAGCTCATTCTGCATTGTATCATGATTGTGACGTCGGTGGTGCCACCGGAGCTGCCGATGGAGCTGTCTCTGGCGGTGACCAACTCGTTGATCGCGTTGGTTCGCAGCAACATCTTCTGCACTGAACCATTCCGCATTCCGTTCGCTGGTCGCATCGATGTCTGCTGCTTCGACAAGACCGGCACATTGACCAGTGACGAATTGGAGCTCCATGGTATCGTCGGGTTGGAAACCAAGGTTGGCACTGAATCGAAGAAGGGTTGTGGTGAGCTCGATATCGTTTCGCCTGAGCACTTCCCCATGGAATCCGAACTTGTACTGGCTGCATGTCAGTCGCTGGTGCTCTTGAATGGCGAAGTGGTGGGCGATCCGATTGAAGTGACGGCGATGCAACACATCAAGTGGAACGTCGGGTACAGTAACACGGGCGACGTATTGCGAGTCCAGCCATCGCTGTCGTCGAACCACCGTGATGCCATCGACTCGGTGGATATTTTGCACCGCTTCTCGTTCTCGTCGGATCTCAAGCGTATGAGCACGGTCGTGATCGTGCGACCACGCAGTGCCAAGGGCGCGTTGCCACGTCGGGTGCTCACCAAGGGAGCACCGGAAGTGCTGGAGCCATTGTTCAAGACCAAGCCTCGCACGTACGGCCGTACGTATCGCCATTTTGCGTCGAAAGGCTACCGAGTCTTGGCGCTCGGATATCGTGAGCTTGGCTCGGACGTGACGTATGACAACGTCAACAAGCTCACGCGTGCCGATGTCGAGAAGGATCTGGCTTTTGCGGGCTTTTTGGTGCTCAACTGCCCGCTCAAGGATGACACAAAGCGCGTGGTGCGTGATCTCATGATCTCGAAGCACAAGGTCGTGATGGTCACGGGCGACAACGCACTCACGGCATGCGATGTGGCGCGCCAGGTTGGCATTAACGCTGGTTTCTCGAAGAGCCCATTGATCCTCACGGTCAAGGACAAGGAAGGCACGCTCGAATGGTGTGGAGTCGACGATGGATCCGTGTCGCCGAAAGAAATTGAACGTCATGAATTCAACGTCGACAAAGTGCACGCATTGCAAGCCACGAACGATCTGTGCGTCACTGGTGACGCCCTAACGGCACTCTATAGATCGCACGAGAAGGCGACGTCGAACGAAAACGCAGCATTGGAGAGCTTCCTAAAGACGCTCCAGCAAATTTGTTGGTTTATCACGGTCTACGCGCGTACATCGCCGCAGCAGAAAGAATATGTGATCATGGCGTTGAACCGTCTCGGTAAGACGACGGCCATGTGCGGTGACGGCACAAATGACGTTGGTGCGCTGAAACAAGCGCATATTGGCGTCTCGATCGTTAACTGCCCGGAAATCGAGCGACGTGTGTCTGCTGCCCAGGAACGTATTCGGCAGCATGGCGATGCAAACTTCAGCGAGCGACTACGTGCTCTGCAGGAAGAAGAAGAAGCGCAGATTGTGCGTCTCGGGGACGCCTCGATTGCGTCGCCGTTCACGTCCAAGAGCTCAAGCATTCGCGTAATGAAGCAACTGGCGCGCCAAGGCCGCTGCACTCTGGTGACAACCATCCAGATGTACAAGATCCTTGGTATTAACTGCCTCATCACTGCCTACTACCTCAGCACGTTGTACATCTACGGTGTCAAGAACGGTGACCAGCAGCTCACCATCATTGGCGTAAGTCTGCTTGTCTTTCGTACAGCTGCGGATTATGCAAGCTCACTGACGCGTCATCGTTTGTATCGTCCTTTGCTGTATAGCTTGTGATTGCGGCATTCTTCTTTTTCTTGTCCCGCTCCGAGCCAACGAAGCATCTGTCGCACGAGCGGCCTCCGCACAGCGTGTTCGCCGCGTCCGTCATGGCGTCAATCATCGGTCAGTTTGCGATCCACTTGACGCTGCTAGCCACGACGCTGCACTACGCGCAACCGTTCATCGAGCACGACGATCCGTCGATGCATCCCGATGGCAAATTCCGTCCGAACGTCATCAACAGCATCATCTTCCTTGTCTCGGCCGTCATGCAAGTCAATACGTTTGTGGTCAACTACAAGGGTCATCCGTTCATGCAGTCGTTCTGGGAGCACACGTGGTACTCGCGCAGTGCGCTCATCTCGTACGGTGCGCTCGCGATGGCGGTGTTTGAGATCTTCCCGCCGCTTAACGAAACACTCGAACTCGTGCCGCTGCCAAACCAAGAGGTAAGTCCTGATCATTCTGTTTCTCATCAATCCGTTGCTGTTGTTTGACTCGGCGACGATTGCTCTCCATAACAGGCTCAACTGATCGTGTTTGGCGTTATGGTGGCGGACACAGCCGTCACGATCTGCTACGAAATGGTTGTGCAGCAGTTTTTCCGCTAAGTAGTGAACACATAACCTCAAAATCGTGGACTAGCCGGTGGCGGCGATGAGAACATGAACATTGCCGAATCAGCTGCACGACGCTGCTTCGCATGAAGTCGCTACTGGCTGCTCTGAACCTGGTAGATCCTTCATCCACGTCAATATACGTTCGGCCATAACCTGCGTGCCGTCCGATTCCATCATAAACGCGTGTTCCTTGGCAATATGCTCGTGTTGCGCTGCCGGGAACTTCTCTTCGTATTCCTTGACGAACTCTTGCGGCACCCAGTGGTCCGTGTGCGAGTACACAAACAGCATCTTGTCTTCGTGGCTTCGAATGAGAGCGTCGTCCAGATCCAGCACTTCTTCAGCTTCGTGCAGAGCCATCTTCAGCACGTTCTCCATGACGTGGCCGTTCACCAGCGACAAAGCTGCATGGTGCAGCACTGGCTCCGTGCGACTACCGCCGACCGCGTGGTGCACGATCCATCGCCGCAGCGTTACTGGCAACAGGAACTCGACGAAATGCACCACCTTGACAACCCACGGGTAATAATCGAACAGCGGGCGTGCCTTGATGCCCTGCGGGGTCTTGGCCATGTGCTGGATCACTGGCTGCATGAGCACGACCTTATCCACGCGGTCCGGGAAGGCCTCGAGGATCTTGAGCGACAAGTAGCTGCCGATCGAGTGGCTGATGAGCACCAAGCGCAGCTCGGGATTGGTTTCCAGGCGCTGCTTCAAGTACGCGACCTTGTGGTCCGCCTGGTCCGTCAGATTGAACGCGCGGTGGTCGTTCATCCACGGCATGAAGTGGCCTGCGTGCGCCATGCAGCGCACTTCGTGGCGGAAGCCGTGCGCCGACGCCAGCTCGCGCATGAGCGGCAGGTAGAAATGCGGGATCCCGGGGTTGCCTGGGATCACCAGCACCAGCACGTTGGACGGCTGCGTGGCCTGTGGATAGAGCACGATCGAGTGCTGTTGCACACCGTCGACGGTGTCGTGCCATTCCTCAACGGGGCAGAAAGGTTGGTCGCGATGGAGCAGCTTGAGGTTGATGCCGCCGTGCAGCGGCTCGATGTGCCGCTTGTGGATCACGTGGTAGCAGTAGCGAGCCAGTGCCAGTACCAGCAGCGGCGCCACCACGCGGTAGCGCTGCTTGAGCTGCTGCATGATGCGCTGAAAAATCGACAATCGGGCGTTCATGGCGCTGCTGGTGGTGGTCGGGCCCGTGCTTCTGCGTCTCGGCTCTGGGGCGTTGGATCGCGCCTGTTCGATGGCATCACCTCGGTGGTCAAAGTGACACCATCCAGCGGGTACAGCAACGGACGCAATAATATAATCATTTTTCATGGAGTGGGTCCTGCAACACAAAAGAACTACACCATTTAACAATACGGCGATACTACTGCCCATGTAACGAAGTTAATAACAGATGGCGTTGGATATGTTATCAACATGGAATAGATGCTACGGTTTTGCCATGCAACGAAGAAATTTATTTCCGGCGGTTGGAAAGAAACCTTCGCATATTTTACGGAGATCAAAATAGAGCGCCCTCGTCCTCGATTGGATGAGCGGAATGTCGACATCAATGACGTCTCGCTCGACGCCCCATGTAATGGAGGGGGAGGAAGGTGTTGAAGCAACTGAAGCGACGCAACGCGATGATCAGGTATGTGTGCTATCGTATGTGTGTGCGCACCATGCTTAGCTTTGACATTTGACGTCGTATCTGGCTGGTTTTG
>NSDO01000283.1:13620-41951 GCA_002286825.1 Lagenidium giganteum
AATCCAAACTGAATTACGTAGTTACGGCGGCGGTCACTCGCGGCGCCCCGTGTCGCTCTCAGATACGTAACTCTACACCTTGCACCCATAACAAAGCGACTTGGATTCAGTATGGGCAAATGCCCATACAATCCCCAAGTCATTGTGTTACCGACCCGCCATAATAAAACGACTTGGATTCAGTATGGGCAAATGCCCATACAATTCCCAAGTCATTGTGTTACCGACCCGCCATAATAAAACGACTTGTATTCAGTATGGGCAAATGCCCATACAATTCCCAAGTCATTGTGTTACCGACCGGAGACCAGCCATAACAAAACGACTTGGATTCAGTATGGGCAAATGTCCATACAATGCCAAGTCATTGTGTTACCGACCGAAGACACGCGGGCGGATCACACGGACGACAGACCGAGCATTACGTTTGGATTGTGCATGCACGCGTTCTCGCATCAACAATTTGATGTTAGCCAGTGCTTGCACTGTTGTTACCATTGGCAATTCCTGAGCCGCCAAATTCCCCCATGAAGGCGGAATGAGTAGCTGCATATCCGACTTTCGCTGTACGACCCACCACGGTGCCCCATAACGGACACCCAGCAAGTAAAAGAGATATGGCAGCACAACAAGAACAGGAAGGAGTGTCGCCATCAGCACATCAAGCACAGCATCGATTGCCACAGAGCAAGCACGAAGTGTCATCACGCGCACGTGCCACCGACCATTTGCCACGAGATGCAAGAACGGCGTCGACCAGCAGTTGAGCACCAACAAAGATACAGCAAATCGAGCCACATACTTGCTGATCCAGAAGCACTGGAATGACTGCGATGCGTCTTCCAACAGCTCTCGGATGATGAACGCTGCTTCGAAGAATCTTCCTCGCACACCGATGGCTCGCCATGGCGTCGTTAGGAGATGCCACACGCGTGGGCATGGATGATCCGATGAAGCTGAGCTGGAACGATGGTTGCCAGCGCAGAATGTAAATTTGCTCGCTCATGCAGAACAATAAATCATGCAAAAGAGCCGCCTACCAAGTGGACGAGAGCGATGACCCCATCTAGCACACCAAGTGCAACGAGAACACTTGCGCTGACGTCCACTCCCAGCTTCCGAATGCGATCGATTAGCTGAGTTTCACCAGGGTCCATATCACTGTCAGTACAGCCGCCAATGCGATCACACTTCATGCGACGCCGACGAAGAGAGGACGGCTACCCACACAAGTACGAATCGCCCTTTCCGATCAGCACTGGTGATCACCCCACCCGTGCTCACGAGCGGGGAGGCAGAACCGCGACACTGGATTACAGCAGCACGGACGGCTGGGGTGTGCATCGCCTCAATGGCAGTGCTGTGCACGTTGCACACGCACCAGCAGTCGTGCTGGTTTGAACCTCGGCTTGACGGTGGCAGAGCGCAGCAAAAGTAATCTTCCTCGAAAGAAACGTTCGCGCTGAAGCTGCTTGGCCCGAACATTACTGGTATGGTACAAAGCTGCGAGTACAAGCAATATATGTACTGGCAGCTTGGTTGGTGCTCGCGACTCCATATCGAGCGCACGATAGTGTGGCACGAAAAAAGTTTGCCGCAAACTGATCATTGAAAACGTTATCCCGGCCATCCAAGCAAAGTGGGCATGGCCAGACGGTAGTCGACCAAAGCCTTTCCACACCAATTTCGACACAGCAAGATAATGCCACTCCTCCCGTCCGCTGCGATGATCCGGACGTTCAAGCAACGTGTCGAGCGGGTGGCTCTTCCATGCAGCTGACACAGCATCGGTCGAATTGTCACTCCATTGAAGCGCTTTACGAAGCTGTACAACAAGCTTTCGAGGACACAACTGCAGACACTCTCGACAGGATGTTTTTATTGTTACAAGCAGTCATGGACCAGATATTGATCAACAAGGGTCGAAAAATGTTGTTTTTCCATTCCGCACCAGAGGAAGAACATGCTCGCTCGTGAGGGGCCACTACCCAGGTCGCTTCACTGCAGTCTAGAAGCCCTAGCGAATTGCTGGTGGAAACAGCCACTTCGGACAGGTAGGTCGGAGCGCAGCCAGCCGCATAGTCCACCAGAAAGTCACCGCGAAGTAGATGACATCTACCAGCCAGATAGTCTGTTTGAAGGTGGTTTAGAATTGTTCATGTAGTGTTTGACTGGTACGGCGGCAAGGATTGTTCATTTTTTCACGTATCTATTATAGAGAGCTGGTCGAGCGGTTATATCTACCGGACTTCGATCACAGCAAAGCAACACAATGTTGTTTGGTTGTTCTGTTGTTGATTAAACGCGACCATACAGGGCCCGCATCATAAACAAACCACACACTTTCGGATGGCTGGACACTCCCAGTCAGCCAGCCACATCTATGGCATCTAGTACTTCTTGCCGTTCTTGCCGTCCTCGCCCTTCTTGCCGTTCTTGTCCTTGGCACGGCACTTCTTGCGCGATGGAGATGGCACTGGCGCCTTCGAGCCCGATGGCGATGGCGTCGCTTCACCAGCTGGACTCGACGATGGCGAGTTCGATGGGCGTGGTGTTGGCATGCCCGTCGAGTTTCCGGATGGACGAGGAGTTGGCATGCCAGTCGCGTTTCCGGATGGCGATCGAGTCGCTTCACCAGATGGGGTCGACGATGGCACAGGTGTTGGACTGTTCGATGGACGTGGCGAGTTCGATGGCACGACGGTTCCGTTGCCTGACGCAGACGGAGTTGGCGATGGCGAGGCTGATGGCGAAGCTGATGGCACAACCGTTCCGTTGCTGTCTGGTCCAAGGTCCTTGCATGCAACGGAGGCATCCAATAGCTCACGGACTTCCTTGTACTTCAGGCCAATGTTGGTGACGGTGTCGAGAGGTGGCTTGCCGACAATAAACCACAGGAAATCAGGATGGTTCTCGTGCGAGTCCTTGAGCCATTCGCCACCAATGATGTTGTCGTCGCCGTCCAGTTCAAGCAGGTACTCGTAGTCAGCACCGCGCGTGTAGTGATCCAGCTTACCGGCGTCCTCGACCAGTGGACCATCTTCATAAGCCTCAACGATCCACTCGAAGCGCATCTTGACGTACGCGAGCTTCTTCATAAGCTTGTTGAATGGGTATTCCTCGACATTGTAGTATTCCTTGGTGGCCTCGGCCGTATCCACAATCTTCATTTCCTTGACTTCGTAGCGACGCACGGGCTGGTTCCAGACTTCAGCACCGGACGTGACATCGATGATGAACGACTTCTTGAACTTGCCCATGATGTTGGTGACGGCGATGTGGAAGAAGCCCGCGCCGACATCGCGACGAGCGGCATTGGTGTAGCGGCCGAACTTGTCCTTCTCGGCAGGCTCATCAGGGCCATCGAATCGAGCACCGGTGAAAACGGTGCCGATGTCGGCTCCATCGTAAATCTGCGTCACGAGAGCCTTGATGTCGTATGGGAGGAAGGTGACATTGCCCTTGGTCACCTTGCACTTTGGTTCTGGTTCAATCGTGGCGGCTGGGGCCCAGGCGTGGCAGATCCCGAACCACTTGGGGATGCAGTAGCCCTTCTCTTCACCGCGGCGCTTGCCGCATCCGCTGCCGTCCTTGAGGCTGGTGCAGTCGTCATCTTTGGTACAAGCCTTGCGGCTCGACTGCGACAGGATACCACTAGCCTTGGACACCTTGTCCATGAATTCCTTTGGGTCCAGGCCGTACGCGCTCGCGTACTTCTCGGCCGGGCACTTTTCGTCTTCCTTCCAGATATTGTTGATACCATCTTCGAACACAGGCCAGTAGCTGCTCGGCCATGGCGATGCTGGCTGGAACTCGGCCTTCGAGTACTTGCTCTTGAGCGTGTCGAAGTTGGTTTCCATCTTCTCGCCAAAGTGTGCCTCAAGACGCTCAATGTCCGGGTTGGTCGCCTCCAGCGTACGCATACGGAAGCGCTGCGCTGGCGTCGAGTCATTCGTCGTGTTCACGACAAGGTTTGGATCCTTCTTGAGGATCGGCTTGATGACCGACTCCGGCACAGGCATGCCGTACGCTGGATGGTGGCTGGTCAACGGCTCGACATCATGCAACGGCGTGACAGGGTTGTAAATCAACGACGAACCCAACACGCTTGACGCCAACGTGGCGTACGCAAACAAGAACGTGGGAGTGGCAACCATCGTGGAACTTGGGATGATCTCCTGTTGCTGAGTAAGTGAGGAGTGTAGGAGGGGAAGCTGATGGGAGGGAGCTTTGGCAGACCGGCGAAAGTGATGCTTGTCTGGCAAAGGGGAGGCAAGATGGAAAGTGAGGGCGACAGTCATCCGAGCCCACGCCCACGCCAGCGCCACGCGCGACAGGTGCCCACCCCTTACCAAACCAAGCGTCAGCGTGCCATACGACCAGCCGGTGCTGAAGCACTCGTGCATTTCGTGGTTGATGTGCCCGGTCGCAAAAGCGCCAGAGTCGATCACCTGGTGGATTTCGGCCCAGCCAAGCTGTCTGCGGCAGGGGCTGAGCAGACACTTCGCGATCCATCTGCATGTGCGCATGTCAGATGACTGGGGGCACGGATTGCTGTCATTCGGGCATTCCTGCTGGCGTTTGACCCCCCCCCCCCCCCCAACTGTTTTCCCTGCGCTTTGCTCTCAGCACGACGATGGATCTGACAGCTGGTCAGTGGTGGGCGAGACGTGCGCTGCGATGGTGAAACTCATGGCAGCCTTCTGACGTGCGTCAGATGTGTGCTGTTGGCACAGTTCGAGGCAGCGGCCAACTGGGAGGGCTGGTGATTGACGTGCTCCGCGCTGTCGGATGGCTCCCAGCACCTCCCGTGGACTTGTCACGCGCAACATCACCTGAGCATGTGTTTGGTGTGGAATCAAGAAAACGTGGCGACTGTGAACGCAGCGCGTCCTGATGATGCTTCTTGGATTCGCACGTGTGGCTGCAAACAACAATCGGATTCGTGCAGCCCACCAGCACACGCACCTCTCCCGATGCGCGACAGCATTTCAACGTCGTCTGAACATTGAGTCGGGTCGTTCAGCAATGGCTGCCGGGCGCTGAGAATCACCCCACACATCACAACGTCAGCGTCCAACTTTGTCGATTTGGTTGTTGCTGTTGATTGTACTCCCGTGTCCGGTAGTAGATGAGGCTCGATCTGTGCCTCCAAGTCAGCGCAGGCTGCATCTGTCCGATCACCACCGGTGTTGGGCGCAACACGAGGTCGTTTTTGTTCGCTTTCGCGCTGCTGACACCGCGCCATTGCTTGTGCATGACCAGTCTGGTGCCCAGTGTCCACCAAGAGCGATCGGCAGCCATTGTCGACGCTGCTGCTGCCCGGGAACCTTGCGCTCGCGACGCCAACAGAGTCGGGCTGTCAACGATCCTGACGCAGGTGGTGCTCAACTGTGCTGAAGAGCAACCTTGTGGTTTTTAGAAACGTTTCTGGGTGGGGAAGCGTGTCCTCGGCCACAGTTTGCCGTGTGACGCCCGGTGCACGAAAGCTTGCCAACCGAGAGGTGCAGATCGATCCGAAGCTGCGACTCGTGTGACGCACGAGCACTGCCCTCGGTCGCAATCGTTGAGCGGAACACACACGCGTGGACTGCGATATTGCGCTGCGACCGTCGATCCACGGCATCTATGAACAAAGTCTCACCGCTTTCCATGATTCAAGCTGTCCGTACGTAGCATTGTTAGGTCTCAGGGGTATCTGTATCGTCATCGTCTGCAGACATGAGCTCCATGCAGATTTCCATCAACTTGGGCTGCTGCAGCGCCTGGAAGTCCAGTGACATCAAGTCGAATGCAGTCATGACATCCTCCTTCGTGTCCACCACGGGCATTTTCGGGTAGCGCTGGCTGAAATGCGTCAGAATAATGTGCTTGGCAGCCGCCTTGCGACCAATGTCAATGGCTTCGCCTGTCGTCGAGTGATCCTTCTGCTTCGCTTCCTGTGTCATTCCTTCCTCAAACGTTGCCTCGTGGATCAACAGCAGGGCGTCCTTTGCCTTTTCTGCAAATCGGTCGCTTGGGCGGCAGTCGCCCGAGAAGGCAATCTTCGTATGACTGCCGAACGTGGCGACGAGCGCGTACGACAGGTACGCGTGCTTCACCGGCACCGTCTCCAGGTGCGTGATGTTGAGCACGCTCTTGAGCAACGCTCGTGTGGGCTTGACCGTCGCGTAGCTGTGCTGGAAGTTCGCATCCTGCTCGTTGAAATGAGCATTGTCCACGAACTTGTACTTGGTCGCGACCGTCGGGTCAATGGCCGAGTACTCCTTCAGCCAGTGCTCCACCTGAGCGGGCGCAATAATCAACAACGGCGCCTCCACCGAGCTCGATCGCTCGCTGATCATGCGCAGAAGTCCGAGGTGATGGTCCGCGTGATTGTGGGAGATCCAGACGCACTGCAGCCGATCCACCAACTCCTGCAGTCGACTGCGGTCACCGTTCGCATATCGATACAATTGGCCAAAGCTCCCTTCACCGCAATCCAGCATCATTCCATTCCACGATGTGGTTGCCTCGGCCCGTGGGACATCCACCTCGATGTACATGCCAGTCACGTTGCGATACTTGGACGGAATGGCACAGCCCGTGCCCAGGAAGGTGATCCGCCCGGACACATGACCAGCATCTTGTGCCTCTGCTTCACTGCTTTCGTCTTGAGCCTTTGCGTCTGCCAGACGCGCCTGGAATGCAGCGACTGAAGCTCGAATCTCGTCAGGATTCAGTCGCCGGAAACACGTCGAGGCGTCAAAGCCACGGCGGTTCGCTGGCGAGATCGTGTACTTGAGCATGCTTTCTCCCAGCACTGCAGGCCGCTGCTGCACGAACGGCAATTGCTGACCAGCTCCGATCGTCCGCGTAAACGGTTGCTCGCCATCCCTCGATTCCAAGTCGTTCGGTGGAAAGACGCGAGGAAAGAGCGCATTGAGCTGGGTCTGGAGCTTGGCCGACGAGCGATACACCGTCTTTTGGGCACAGCCGTTGTGGTTGAGCAGCACGTGGTCGACGTCAGCACCGAACTTGGAGACCCATTCGACGTACTTGGGGTGCTGCAGCACTTGTTCGGAAGCGAGATGGTACACAACGTGAAGCTGCACGTGCGGTGGCACGATGCGTGTGTCTCCGCCACTTGTGCGGCTTTGGTAGCGACCAAACACTGCGTTTTCGACCAGCGAGTCCAGATACGCCACGGACGGGCACGAGATGATCGCTGCTCCGGAGCCAGGCAGCGGCGGCGACACGCAGTCAGATGACTTGACGACGCGGCCATCCGGCAGCGTCACGTCCTTGCCTTGATGGAGCTGGCCAAAGAGCTTGCCCTTCGGCACGCCCAGCGCCACCGCTTTGTCCACCAAGAACTTGCCTCGTTGACATGGCGTTTCCACGACGTAGCTGACACAGTCAGTGACAAACGACGAGGTGTCCGAGACCGCCGTTGGCGATCCATTGGCGACCGCAGTCGACGGCTCCGCAGGCGCCGGTGACGCCACGGATCCGTCCACGCGGCGCTTGGCACCAGTGCGTGCCCGCTTGATCACAGCTGGGACGACAAACACTGCGTCGTCGGCGTAACACGCGGAGGCGGGGCACGTTGCTGCCACAGCTTTCTTGGACGGCGCAGGGGACGCCGCTGCCCCGAGATCCTTGGCCTGGAGGTCAAATTGTGGCCGCACGAGGAAGTGGCGCGTCGCGCGCATGTACTGCGTCGTGCCGACGGGGCCGTGGACGGTGAGGCCGTGCTTGCCCGTGTCCGACACGGTCAGCACCATGCCCGGGAGGCCGCCGACCGTGTGCGGCCGCAGCTCGGTCAAGAACACGTTCGCCAGCTTGCCCAGCCGCGCGTGGTGCTCCATGCACATGCGCTGCGTGCCGTCGCCGACGTTGAACATCAATCTACATGACCAGCCATTGCCATTATTGCCATGCTTGCCATTACCTTCTCATCACGCTGCCACGTACCGGGTGGATTCCGTGGCCACCATGAGGCTCGTCGCCATCTCCACCGAGTCGACGCTCAACACTTGAATGCTCACCACCATCTTGAACTGTTCACTGCGCTTCGTTGATGCCAAGCTTTGACGCTGCTGCTGACGACGCGCTTGGTGGTGGGCGTTTGGTGGCATGTTTGGTTGGTGAAGAGACCATCACTCAACTCGAGAGCACCGTCACTCTTTGGTAGGTATTTTGTTGTGAACTTTTCAGGCGTTCGTGTATGTTTTAGTATGTTTCCCCTCCACTGCTAACGTAGCTAGCTAGCTAGCTAGCTATAGGTATCAATGAGGTGGAAAGGCAATGACCGTCACTCTTTTTGCGGAGAACACGACACTTTTATATTAATTGGCTTCGTAGACTACAGCAACGGGGACAGGCAGGGCAAGGCGTCTAGGAGCAGTCGTATGGGTGCACGGCCGTCATTTCCTCGACGGCACTCGGTAGCACGCTCAGCTGTTGGTACAGGTGCTGGAACTGCTGACGTGCGTGGCAAGCGCCAGCTTCCAGACGCTGCATGCGCAGCAGCGCATCGACACGCTGGCGATACGTCGTCTGCAGCTGCTTGGACTTGACCACGAACTGCTTGCGGCACTTGCGCTTGAGCTGTTTCTTCTTCTGGAAGTCGTTGGCCACGTTCTTCTTCCAGTGCCAGCCCTTTGTGCAGCCACTGGCCTTGCGAACAGCGTCGCACCGACAGTCCGTCTGGTGCTTCTCACGTAGAAGTCGTTGCTTGTCAGCCTCGAAACTCGCGCGCAGACGCGCGTGCTGCTGAGCGAACCGCGTCAACACGACCGTCTGCTCACTCATTAACGTATCGCGCAGCTTCCGGTCTACAGCAGGCGCATCCGTTGACATGCTCGCGACTTGTGCATCGCTGCTGGTCTCCTTGTACTTGAAGCAGGTGGCTGCCAGCAGACTGCTGCCATCACTGGCGAGCGGGAACTCAAGGAACTCATCTTCCTCCTCCTCCTCAGGATCTTCCTCGCTACCATCAGCATCGCTGGTCAATGACGCCACAGCAGCTGGCTCTGTCAGCTCCTGATCCATCGCAACGGCCTTGGGCTCTGCTTCAGTTGTCTTCGGCAGATTCAGCACCTTGCTTGACGTCTCCACTGGGCTCATCGATCCTGCTTGTGCAGCCGCGTTCATGGCTGGGACTGGCGCCTTGACCGGCGATGGCACAATCTCGCCTTCTTCCACTTCACCTTCCTCCAGATCGCCACCATTCGATTCCTCGAACTGCGCAACAGACAATG
The DNA here is from genome assembly GCA_002286825.1 of Lagenidium giganteum. Classification (NCBI taxonomy): domain Eukaryota; phylum Oomycota; class Peronosporomycetes; order Pythiales; family Pythiaceae; genus Lagenidium; species Lagenidium giganteum. The sequence goes on from NSDO01000283.1 coordinate 22,866, forward strand.
GAGACTTGGTAGGCCCTTGCACGGGCGATGACGATGGCGCCGGCGATGGTGCCTTCTCCTCAGGCTTCTCGTTCACGTCCACGCTTAGCAGCGCGTTCGCGACCTCACGAGCCTTTCGACGCGCCTTCTCTTTGCCTGCTGGCGCTGTCGTAGCACCAGCATCGTCAGTTGACGCTCGGTTCTTCTTCCTCTTCTTAGCGCCGTCTTGAACAGAGCGGGGTGGGATGCCCTTGGGCAGCACTGACATGAGCTGCTCGTCTTCCTCGGCCAGTTGCGACGCAGCACCGTCAGGAGTCCACTGCAGCGCCTTGAGCGCCTGAAGGCGTTCGGCCGTTGTTTTCTTGAGCGCCATGCCCTGGATTGGTGTGTTTGGGTTGGACGAACACGAGTCTGTGACGGACACAACCGGTGACGCCGTCATCGCGGCCTCGGAACGACCCACAGGAGTGGCGACCTGCGCGCGCACGCGGCGCGGAGGCGTTGACACCGCCTTCGGTGTCTCGACCATCGCCAACGCGCTGGCACCCACGACCTTCAAAATCCGTGGCGTCGCCACCGTCAATCGTTCTGGTTCATTCTCTTTGTCATCATCCTTGGACGATGAAGCTGGCGGCTGCTTCTTCGTTGGTGATCGTTTCTTGTTCGCGGGTGCCGACTGCTTTGTTGGCTCTTCCTCGGCCGCCTCTGGCTCGGCTTCGGGTTCGCTATCGCTGCTGCTGCTCGAGGCGCTCGACTCCGCACCGCCCAAGTCCCGCAGCACGTGGCGCAAGCCCTGCTGGACCTGCGCGATCTCGCGCTGTCGCTGGTTGCGACCCAGGAACGCCGTCAGACTGCGCACCATCAGCTGCGCATCGTTGGCGGCCGCGATCATCCATTTCTCGCCAGCGTTGGCATCGTCGTCCGTGGGCATGCCCAGCACTGCCAGCGATCCACACGCGTTCACGCGCGTGAGGTCTGAAAACTGGGCTTGGAAGCTCAGCGACGGATCCCGGAAGAACGCCTCGTAGCCCTCGACGTATTCCAGTGGCGTGTCCATACCGAGGGCGTCCCGAGGCTGGTGGAAGAACACGCTGCCGTCCGAGCACATACCAACACTGAACGGAGCGTGGTCCAGACCGGACACCTGGGTCACCGTGCGCATCAAGCGGCTGCTGCCGTCGGCACCGCTGCCACCACCTCCGCGACGCGACGAGCGCGCATTGCGTGTGGCACGCAGCGACGACATGAGGCTCTTGCTGGCGCGTAGGGCCTCCTGCTTGGCATCCTCCTCCTGGACTGAGAGTGGCAGTGATAGCTCCGAGCGACTGCCACTCCGCAGATCAATGAGCGCGAGGGCGTCACTGCCTCCGTACGCGTGGTCTCCAAACACAGCGACCGTGTCGACTGTGTGCTTAATGTCGACGTGCTTCTTCTTGTGCAGCTTGAGGCTGCTGCGCTGAGCGTCACTGGCCTCCTCATCAAGAGTCCAGACGCGGATGTTTTGGTGCTGCGACTTTGAGATGATCTGGAGCGCGTTGGAGCGGTGGAAGGCCACGAACTCGACCGAAATACCGTTGGTCTGCTTGTCGAAGACGCATTCCCATTGCCACGACTTGGACCGCGGGTGGAGGAAGAAGCGCCAGATGTGGATGTTCTTGATGCCGAGGCCACAGAGCAGCTGGTACTCGTTCTGGGATGACGAAGGGAGCTCAATGCTCTTCACAGCACCAAAGCCACGGAGCTTGGCGTCGGAATACGTGTGTGTGACTGCTTGGGCAGTGGGCAGGCCTTGATCGTCGTCATCTTCGTCCGAGCTGCTGTCGTCACGATCGTGCTCGAACTGGAACGCGCGCGAGTTGTTGTGACCACAAGTCGTGAGTGATGGCAGCACAATGCTGTCCACTTCGACTGCGCGAATCTCCGTCGAGCCACGGTAAACACCGGCAAAGATAAACTTGCCGTCATCCGGAATGGCCACTTTGACCATCAGCTGCGTGTACATGCCACGTGCCGTGATGTGGTCGAGCAGCACACCATTGCGGAAACGCAGGGCATCTTGGTTTAGGGGATACAGGTAGATCTGCGGTCAAGACAGATGAGAGAAGGACACGATGTTAGTGCTCGGTCGACAGATGGCGCGCACGCGAGAAGAAACAGAAAACGAAGATGAACAGCGAACGCACCGTGCCGTTGTTGAATCCCACCACGAGGAACTGACCGTTGGGAGCGATGGCCATCGATGACACCGTCGACGACACATTGAAGCGGTATTCGACACCAATGGCCGACGCACCAGAAGACGTGCTGCTTGTCGACATGGGCGACTGCGCTTCACGGACCACTCGCATGTTGCCCAGCGTCACGGCATCGAACGACACTTCGCACTCGCTTTCGCTGGATGAACCATCGTTTTCCGAAGACGAAGACGACGCGGAAGACGAAGACGACGAGGAGGAGCATGCCGCCCTGGCGCTCTCCTCCAACGACTTTCGAGCAGCAACGCGTTTGCTGCTTTCTCCGTCCCCGCTGGACTTGCCTGCAAACAGCTTCCGCGTCGTGGTGGACTCCGCCACGCGACTGTGATGCTTCTTCTGCTTCTTGGCGCCGGCCGCATCGTCCGCTGCCAACAGCAGCTCCCGGTGCAGCTTGCGCTTCTGCTTCTTGCGGGCACCACCCGTGAGCGTGCGCTGTGCGGCGGATGCCGCAAAAGACGACGCCGGGGGCGTCGTATACGTCGAGGTCTTGCTCATGCTGCTGCCGTGGCTGCTCCGCACCAGCGTCGACGTCGGAGAGCGCGAGGAAGGCGCGACCACGTGCGCCATTCGCCTCGCGCTGGGTTCTGGCGGCGCCAATGGCGCGCGCGCGAAAAAGCGCGGGAAGACGGTGCTGGCCGCGCAGTTGCCGCCAAAATCCAAACCCATCCCGCCTCCAACCCACCAAATGCAACCAAACGAGACCCAACCCGACCCAACCACCACCAAACCCGACCCAACGGTAACCTGACCCGCGCACCCACATCAACTATTTCAGGAGGAATTAGACAAAGTTTGTGGGTAGATTGGACATTTTCGCGAGAAGGTGTGCTATCTATCGATCGCAGCAGCTGCTGGTTCGTTGGTGATGAACGCCATGGCTGTTGGACTTCAGATGCCATCACGCGTTGTGCCCAAGGCGTGCTTTCTGGACGTGGTAATCAAGATTGCTAGTTTACAGCGTGTCTCCATCGGCGTCGACTGGGGCTTCGACGAGCGCGTCGTGGAAGTGATAGTTGTACTTGGCATATTTCCACTTGGACACGGTGCTGGCATGGTTGGCGAGCACTAAGTCAAACAACTGCCGCTTGGACGGGTGCAGGTATCGTGCCAGCAAGCGCACCATGGCGAGCTGCAATTGCTTCTCGTCTTGCTCACCGACGCGCTCGGCTTCGTCCACGAAGTCCTGACGGAACCATTCACAGACCTTGGGGAGGAGCACGACACGCGTGGAGCGATCATACGTCAGAGAGAGCTCAACACTGAAAGCCATGGCGCGGTTGAGCTGCTGGTCGAGCTCAGTCTTGTGGAAAACGACGAGTTCGCGCGGACATGACTTGCTCATGCAGTTGAGCGCACAGTTGATTCGGAAATCAGGACGCGTGAGGCGAAACTCGGAGCGCTCGTCGTGCTCGACAAAGCGTGGGATGACCAGGAACGCGATGGGCAGGCGGAGGGAAGACATTGCTGCTCGCAGGATGCAGTGTTCGATTTCGGCCGGGGCAAACAGCATTCCTCCGACATTGTAGCTCATGCCATTGAAGAACTTGCTCCACTGAGTCTTGGACTTGGGCAAGAAATCGAGGACACTGCCGTGGAGCACGATCAAGTGGAACAAGTTCAGGAAGAACGCCTTCTTTTCTTCCTCATCGTTCTTGAACGCGTCGAGATCAGCCCACCGGAGCATGGACACAGAATCCAGGAAATCAACTAGCTTCTGCGTCGAGCTGGTGTCGAACCGAGCAGCTTGCAGTCCCATGGCCTGTGACACGCATTGCGCGACGAGCTCGCTTGGGGTCCAGTTAGCCTTGGCTGACAGCTGCAGGACATGAAGCACGAAAGAGCAGCGGTCGTTGAGCACGAAGCGCTTGTTGTTCCATGAAGCTTTGGGAGCGTCGCAGCTGAACGACTCCATGTCCAATTGTTGGACTGTTTGTGCCAGTGGTTGCAAGAGCGCAGCATCCATCGAGCCGTGAAGCGATTCAATCTCGTTGCTGATGACTGCGCGCCAGGCCGATCGCTCCTGCCGCGTACTGAACCCGAAATGGATGCATTTGGCCACTAGCCCAAGGTGTAACCAGTAGATCTCGACGCGATCATCATCTTGCTCATTCGCTGCGAGCAAACTCATGAGTGATACAGGATCCTCACGTACAAACACAGCGTCTTTGATGTCGACGGTCATCGTTGCGGTTGAAGATGACATCCGAAAGAAGCGCAGCACATGCTGTGCTTTGTCCAGCACGAGCCACTCATGCCGCCACTTCGTGGCGTCGATGCCTCGCACAACCTGGACAGCACTAGCACCAGACCGTAGTTCTTTGATTGTGGGTGGAGTTGGCACCAATGTGCTTGGGTCTGCCAACACATCCAGAGACGAACTGAGGCTGTCGTAACGAGCTTGAGTGGCCAAGAATGACCAGTCGGCATTCAGTGAGCTCTTCTTCTTCGACAGCAACTCAAGAAGAGCGAGCTGTGCCTTTGAGAGTTGCTGGTGTGTCAGTCCCGAGAGGAGGATCCGCTGGTCCATGAGCTCCACCAGCTGACGCTCCAGGAATTCACGCTCATTATCCACTTTCCGGTACTTTTGACTGCGAGATCGCACGGAGATCGCCTCTTCGAGCGTCTTGTTCTTGGCTGAAAATACGTCCTTCGATCCGCGTTTGAGCAGCTGGTGCTCCAAGGGCGCCAGCGGCGCAAACGCGTCGAGTGCGGCATGCATCGTCACGTACTCATCCTTCAAGATCCGGGACGGCTTTGGGATATCTGTGTTTCCGTCCAAATCAGCATCTTCGGTTAGGGAGAGCTCGTGGTACTCACGCACTAGGAACACATATGCAACACGACGTTCCGAGTGCGCCCGCGACGTGCTGTAGTATTCCATCCACGCTGGGACTGAGAACTCGAAGCGACTGAGTTCCTTCTGCACGGGCGTCAATTGCGGAGTTGTCGCCGCTGTATCAGCGTTTTCCGTTCCAGCAATGGCTTCTGCGGGCGCGGCGTCATTCGTCCCCGCCGGAGGCGTGCAATGGCTCAGTTCGACGCAGAAGTTGTATTCCTTGTTGCTCCACGTATGTGCCACCTTGGACATATCCACACTACGCCCAGCTGGCGGTGGCCTGAGACTGTATGCCACGATTCGCAACGGCATATCGCTCCAGAACGCGCTCAAGTCGACATCTCGCATGCCTGGGATGTTGACTGCCTTCCATCGGTCAAAATCGATAAAGAAGCTATGGAAGTGGAACGAATATGTGTCGGTCGTGTTGTAGCGATAGCTGGCCTCTCCGGACTTGCGCCGAGCTGACGACGCCTCGGGAGCTTCACCAAAGTCCATCGAACCAAGCTCAGGCACGGGTTGACCGGCAGGCGTGCACACGAACTGGTCAACGGCCGTGTACAACGGAAAACAAATGTGAGGAAGTTCTTCGTCGCTTTGCACCGCGACGTCCGCTGGATAGAGCGCACCAAAGCTCGCGTGGAGCCCACGTACGAGTGACTGAAGGATGCCGAGAATGATTTTGGTCAGACCGCCAGTGAAGAAGCCCAGTTGCATGCGCTTGGGCACTTCTCCGCCGATGTAGAGCACGCCTGATGGCACTTCCTTGAATTGCACTTGGAGCTGCACCCAGAACAGACGACGACGGCCTTCAAACAGCCACGAGTACTTGTGTGACGTGCCTTCGCGCTTGAGCAGGAACAGCAGCTTGCCCTTCATGAACGCGTTCTCGAACTCGAACGGCTCGTCCGAGTTGGGCGTCACGACAGCGTCGACCTGGCGCACTGCGGTCGGCTACGGTGGCGGCACGGACGCAGCACCCTCCCCGTCAACGCGCAGCGTCCGCACGAACAACGATGGCTGTGCTGTCAACAACGAAGACGACGACGACGACGGCGGCGGTGTTGGCGACTGCGTACTGGAGCGGCGACGAGGAGGGACATCGGTGGTCACACTGGATGGCGCGTCCCGCGACCGCCGGTCCCGCGACACCTGCGACGCCAAGCGTGGCAGCTCGACGGCGCTGAGGTCCTGTACGGGCGACGCTTGCGCTTGCGCCTTGATGTGCTGCTCGGGCGTCGGCGCCGCCGGGCGCGCAAACCTGTTGCGCATGTGCGTCCACATGGCGATGGCCGAGTCGGGCGCCGACTCCGTCGGCCCAGCAACGCGGACAGTGACTGCGGCTGTGAGTCCCAGCGCCACCGCCCAACGCAGCCCCAGCACAGGAGTGAGCACAGCGACGACGGCGATGGCGACAGCGATGGCGGCCGACACATGCGATCTTTCGACGGGCTTCGGCGGAGCTCTGGCCGCTATTCCTGGTGCGCTCATGGCGCCGCGGGCCCGACAATGCAGGGCACCAGCGGATGCCACACAAGCCCACACCCACAACACACACACAGCCAGACACACACAGCCACGCTCACACGTGGGCGCTCACTCGACGGATCGATCGCCGAGTTGGGCGGTGCCAGCGTCAATGCCAGCGTCGACGACGTCTGAAGAAGCACAGCGAGTTCGGTGGGTGGTGGGTGGTGGCATCCACCCACGCAATCTGGTGATTGGGTGATGATGATGGTCAAAGTTGCTGAAGAGTCGCGTCAAAACCAAGTTGCTGAAGAGTCGCGTCAAATCTGATGGGCGTGGACAAGATGACGAGCGCGATGGTGGCGGCCACCAGATCGTGTGGGCATGTCGTGCTGCAAGTGCTCACTTCACCACTGCTGCTACGGTACATTGTGGCGTTCCAGCATGGACTTGCTGGTTGCCTCGTGCAGTTTGTGAAGAAACGCGTCGTTGCCATGGCCGGCGACAATCCCAACTCGGCCGAAGCCCGGTCAGGCACTTCCTGGCTCGCAATGCTTCATCAGGCCATCCACACAGCGCGTCTCGATGTGCTGCAGGCGCTGTACGACGCAGAGATCGTGTCGTTCACGAGCGCGATGGACGAGGCCGCGAAGGAAGGCCATCTGGAGGTCATCAAGTGGCTCGAAGGCGTCGACGACAGCCACGTGCGCCACCAGACCGTGACCATGGCAGCRCAACATGGCCATCTCGCTGTGGTGCAGTATCTGCTGGCGCGGTATCCCGACGAGTGCAACTACAAAGCGATGGACGAAGCAGCGGCGCACGGCCATCTGGACGTGGTGCGGTTCCTGCATGAACTCGGGACGGTTGGTTGCTCTCACCAAGCGATGGCTCGAGCTGCCGAAGGAGGGTTTCTTGAGGTTATCGAGTTTCTGCATCAGCATGACCCAGAAATGTGTTCACGTACGTCCATCAATACAGCGGCAGCGAGAGGTCATCTCGGCGTGGTCCAGTTCTTGATGCAAAATTGCCCTGAAGCTCGCGCTGACATGGCCACGGTCAGAGCAGCAGCATTCAACGGTCAACTCGAGGTGCTCGCATTCTTATACGACCACGTGTCGACAGCAGAGAGCTACACGATGCTGATGACGGCAGCGACCATGTCAGGTTCGTCCACGAGCACAGGGACCTGACGGTGAAGCCGACTGAGTACGATACCAGCGCCATGGAGGCCGCGGCGCGCAATGGTCATCTGGGTGTTATTCGCTTCCTGGACAGTATTGAAGACAGCTGCATCTGTCGTGGTACCGCCATTTTTCATGCTGCTGCCTCTGGCCACGTGGCCGTGGTGCGCTTTCTCGTGGAGCAGCACCCCGAAGACGCCACGGCTGCCGTTCTCCAGATGGCGGTCCAGCACGGACAGTTCGATGTCGCGCAGTTCCTCATCGACCGTGGCGTGTCTGCAGACTTTGCCGAAGTCCTTGAGATTGCCGTGTCGCTCGGGAACTTGGCTGTTGCGCGATGGTTGCTCGACAGGGGCTCAGTAGAGCCGACGTCTTCAGCAGTGGCAAGCGCGACCCACATGGCGATGGCGCGTGGCGATTCTACAATCTTGTCAATGTTCCATGAGCGCGGGGTTCGCTTTGACCCTGGTCGGGACAACCTCGAAGTCATGCTGCAGTTGACGTCGCGAAGCTGGTGCAGCCAAAAGACTGTTTCGGCGATCGACGAGGCTGCGAACAATGGTCATCTTGCGGTTGTCAAGTATCTGCATGACATCAATGCGTCGTGTACAGCCGATGCCATGAATCGTGCTGCAGCCAACGGGCACTTGGACCTGGTACAGTTCCTTCACGACCATCGCTCCGAAGGGTGCACAGTCACTGCAATGGATCTGGCGGCAAGCAACGGCCACCTGCGCGTGGTGCGCTTTCTCCACGAACATCGAACGGAAGGATGTACGACAAGAGCTATCGACTATGCAGCGTATGGAGGACATTTTCGAGTGGTCAAGTACTTAGACCAAAAGGTTGGTGCGGCATGCACGACCGCCGCGATGGATGACGCCGCTGCTGCCGGCTTTCTCGACATTGTCCGTTATCTACACAAACATCGCACCGAAGGGTGCACGTCAAATGCCATGGACAAGGCAGCGAAGCATGGCCACTTGAGTGTCGTCAAGTTCCTCCACCATCAGCGAACAGCAGGCTGCCTGACCGCCGCTACAGACAACGCCGCCAGCCGAGGTTTTTTCTCGATCGTGGACTTTTTGCATCGTCATCGCACTGAAGGCTGTACACCCAAAGCAAAATGAGTGATGCAAAGTTGGGCGCAGATTTACTGACATCGCTCGGTACGTGGAACTGTACGAACTAGGCTCGCGGTAAGATCGGTGTGCTGGAGCACGCAATTGAATTTACAGTGCGCACACTCCAGCTTCCACAGGCTTCGTCGTTATACTAACCTAGCAAGGCAAGTGATGGCCCAACGATCACTCTGTCGAACTCACCGACCAGTTGACCTTGGGGAGTTCTCTGATGCACAGGCGCCCTCCGATAGCCGTCCGACTAGCTCTGGTAGGAATTGAAGCCTTTACCCACTCACGTGTGGGTTGTGGGTGTGAATATTTTTATTCGCCCACCTACTGGGTCTTTAGCGGATGGGGGGGCTCTTTGGGATATTTGCGCTTGCGATGTCGAAAATGGCGAGGACAGCGATGGATCCGTCGCCAGGGACGCGCAGTTCACGTGGCCATGCCGCGCTACGCGTGCTCACTACCCCGCCCCTGCTGGCGCGCATCGTAGCGTTCCAGCATGGACTCGTCCATCATCTGCTGCAATTTGTAAAGGAGCACGTCGCTGACGCGGTGGACCGTGCGGAATCATCGTCTCCAACACACCCGCGCGAACGCACTTACTGGCCCACAGTGGTCTGTCAGGCCATCCACACAGCGCGTCTCGATGTGCTGCAGGCGCTGTACGACGCAGAGATCGTGTCGTTCACGAGCGCGATGGACGAGGCCGCGAAGGAAGGCCATCTGGAGGTCATCAAGTGGCTCGAAGGCGTCGACGACAGCCACGTGCGCCACCAGACCGTGACCATGGCAGCRCAACATGGCCATCTCGCTGTGGTGCAGTATCTGCTGGCGCGGTATCCCGACGAGTGCAACTACAAAGCGATGGACGAAGCAGCGGCGCACGGCCATCTGGACGTGGTGCGGTTCCTGCATGAACTCGGGACGGTTGGTTGCTCTCACCAAGCGATAGCTCGAGCTGCCGAGGAAGGGTTTCTTGAGGTTATCGAGTTTCTGCATGAGAATCGACCGGAAGGCTGGCGGGTCGATGTCATGGCCAACGCCGTCGCGAACGGCCACATGGATGCGCTCAAGTTTCTGCATGAGCATCGCAGCGAAGGCATGCGTCCGACGGCCATCATCACCGCAGCAGCGAAAGGCCTGCTTGACGTGATTCAGTTCGCAGTGCAACATCGCCCTGAAGTCAAGCTGAACATGAGTACGGTCAGTGCTGCAGCGTGTGCCGGCCAGTTGGAGGTATTGGCGATCTTGTACGACCATGTGCCAACGACTACAAGCCCTTACAGCTACATCGGCCTCATGCTGGACGCTGTGTCGTCTGGCGCCGTGGAGATCGTCAGGTTCGTCCACGACCACAGAGACACCACGAAGGCACAGGGCGCGATGGGTGCCATGTCCACCGCGGCGAGCAAAGGTTATCTCGACATAGTGCGTTTCCTGGACGGCATCGAGGCCAACAACATGGACCATGTGGAAGGCATCACCTGCGCTACCGCGGCGGGGCACTTGGCTGTGGTACAATATTTCGTGGAGAACCATCCAGAAGATGCCACGCCAGCTATGGTCGAGCTTGCAGCCAAGAAAGGACATCTCGACATTGTTCAGTTTCTGGTGGAGCGTGGTGTGATCGTGGACTTCACATTGCTCTTTGCCAAAGCACTGTCAGCTGGACATGCGGCTGTTGCGCGCTGGTTGCTGGATGACTGCTCTGTGGACCTAACGTCTTCGATCGCTGTCGAGGCTATTGACACCGCAGTGGCGCGTCGCGACATGTCAGTATTGCTTTTTCTCCATAGACGTGGTGTTCGCGTTGACTTCAACCCGGAGCTTCTGACTGAATTCGCTCGTCAAGGCAACCTCGAATTCATCCAAGAGTTGACAACGCAACAATTGTGCCAAGGAACGGCACTGGCGATGGATGTGGCAGCAACGAATGGTCATTTCGCTGTCGTGAAATACCTTCACGAGAACCGCAGCGAAGGATGCACGGTGCAGGCCATGAATGGCGCCGCCATCGGCGGGTACCTCGACATCGTAGAGTTCCTCCATGACCATCGCTCCGAAGGCTGCACAGTCGCGGCAATGGATGGCGCGGCCAGCAAGGGCCTCCTGAGAGTTGTGCGCTTTCTCCACGAGCACCGAACGGAAGGATGTACGACGAATGCCATGGATTTCGCCGCGCGAGGTGGACATCTTCGAGTGGTAAAGTTCTTGGACCAAGTCGTGGGCGCTGCCTGCACGACCACGGCCATGGTTGCCGCAGCCGCCGATGGCTTTCTCAACGTTGTGCGCTATCTGCATGAACATCGCACCGAAGGGTGCACAACAGATGCGATGGACTTGGCAGCGAAGCATGGCCACTTGAGCGTCGTCAAGTTCCTGCATCACCAGCGACTTGAGGGTTGCACGACTGCGGCCATGGACAGCGCCGCCGGCCGAGGCTATCTCCCGATCGTCGAGTTTTTGCATCGTCATCGCACTGAAGGCTGTACGCCCGAAGCAATGAGTGACGTGATGGTTGGTGGGTTTATTGATGTCGGGCGGTACTTGAAGACTCACAGACTGTCATCGATATGGTAACGTCTTCCTTTGCCTCGAGTTGAGAATTCACATTTCAATCACGCAAGAATAATTTGCTGGTATGCAGCGTGCTGTTTGTGATGACCAGACGCAGGAGCGGTTGCTTGCTCCATTGACTGCATGGCCCTGCTCGCGATAGCCCCCACAATCGTACATCGACACACAAGCTTGCACCATCACGATGAGAGTGTGCCTCGTTTCGTCCGCTTCCCTGCAAATTAATTGCGTTTTCTTCTTCGTTGTGTGAGTGGTATGTGGGTGGATGAGGTTCGAAAGTGTGTGACGTTTCTGTCCGTTGCCTTTTTCGTCCTATTCTCGGCAATACGCCCCAAGGTCAAACAGGAATTGAGCGACCCCCCCCCGCGCCACGGCGAACGAGGCAGCAGCAGCGGCAACAGCACAAGCAGCAGCAGCAGCAGTGGCAGCAGCATGGGCAACGATGTGTCAAAGGTTGATGGCGAGGACAGTACGCTGCTGACGATCGCGGCGGTAGCAGGCATCACACAGTGTAAGTGCCGCTCATTGGAGCCTTGTAATCTGTCGTCGTACGTGTCTAACATCCACGAGGCGGACTGGCATCGTGATGGAAGTCAATCGCCGCCAGTTGCAGCATTTGCGTGTCGCATTCTTGCATTTGCGCGACGAAATAATGGACGAAGCCGTCAAGGCGCGGCACGAGCCAGATTTGACACACAACGATTTCAATGCTGCGTTAGAAGCCACTAATTTCTATTCATCTGACTGCACCATCTTCGAACGGTTATTCATTATGCTTGACCGCACGGGCGACGATATGATCAATGCGGAAGAATTTCTCGTCGGTGTCGCTGGCTTGCTCAATTGTGATCTCCGTACTAAGCTACAAAGTGGGTCTGGTCGGTTCGATATATCTTCCATTTAGCTTTGGTGACTCACAATGCGTGCGTTATTTGTGTTCCAGCGGCATTCCACATGCTGTTGCCAGCAAATCCGAACGCGGATCCGGTGGAAAATGTGACAAAAGACCAAGTTGAGTTCGTGCTGAGCACCCTGACGATGTTTGCGAGTTTCTTTGGCGACCCGCTTCCGCCTAAGACCGACCACGAAGCCATCGCGACCGAGGTGGTGTCTAGCGATGAAAAGAACGTCAAACCAATAGCGGGCGTGGTTGAAGCGCTCGCGCGACACCAATTGGTTCATGAATACTCGACGCCGAAAGTGGTCAAGGAGTGCCTGTCTGGGCGACGGAATTCACTCGGAGATGGCTCACCGATGCTCATGCGCCGAGCTTCGATGGGATCCTGATGAACTCTTGTCTCCACGATGAACATATTTTGAATTTATGTCCTTTTCTTTTCATTTATTCAATTCTAACAAGACTGCTTCACATGACAACGTGACTAGGTTTGCATATTTGAAGGCAAACACGTATCCAAGGGACTTATCATGTTGCTCGGGCAGTGGCAAGGAGACGTCCATCCGTCTGTGACGTTCTTGGGTAGCATGAAGGTTATCCTTGCCTGCTCGCATCTCGTCGTACACTTGAGAGCAGCCATATCCACCGACAAGACATGCACGGATAAGCAATATTTGCTCTGCGTGGCACTCTCGAAATGTCTTGTCCCTGTTGCTTCCTACGGTCACGGCCTCTGACAACACCAACGGCAGCAAGTTCAAGCCCAACACCGCCAGCTTGATCGCAAAGATTGGCACCACGCCGCCACTCATACGGATGGCAGCTCGAGTAAAAATCACGTCTGTCATCTTCATGGTTGAGAACTCGTCCGATGTGACGATGGTCTGGATACGACCACTCACGAATACATTCGCTTGCGCCAGTGCTGTCCGATATTGGTGCCACACCGCGAAAAACAGCATCGTCGGACCAAAAAGCGCATCGCTCACGCGGCGGCGCGTCAGCTTGGCCACGATGTTGAGCAGGCTGTAATAGAACAGCATGAACTCGGCAATGGCTGGGTAGATGGCGAACCACGCCTCGCTCAGCGACTTTTGTTGGCCTTCAAACTCACAACCGATGGTCCAAAATGCTGCCAAGGTGATCTTGAGGCGTGGGAGCAAGAACAGCACGAGCATATTGAAGCTGCGGGCACACGAGAGGCTGCCGATTCCGGCGTTGTACCAGCGTGAGGCACCCACTCGGTATGCATTGCCGAGTGCGAGTTTGTTCACAAGCCATTGGGTGAGGATGGTGATGATGGAGATGTTGGAGATAAAAGTTTCGAGGTCGTACACGCTCTCGACCACGCGATGTTGCTGTGCCTCATAGAGGAAGAGCCCATAACGGGAGCCGTTTGAAATCATCACTGAGCTGTACCAATCAACGGTTTCGGTGACGCTGAACTTGGTGCCCCACCATTCTGTGACAGGCAAGCCGTCACACTTTGTGAAAACGTTGCAGTCGTCCTCAGAGTTACTTAGTGTGTCAAACTGACGCTGGGCAATACCCAACTCATTGTACTTGTTCGAGCTCAGCATGTCGGAGTACCAACGCATGCCGTCCGTGTCTTCGTACCATCCGTTTTTCCAGACGCCACCGGGTCTGTCGATCCATTCGATAGTCTTGTTCTCTCGCACTGACCGTGACACGGTGTTCAAGATGTACCGCTCCTTCATCGCATCTTCGTATTTGCCGTACAAGCGAAACACACATGCATTGCCATCCCACCCTGGCATTGCGTAGCGCGCATACACGGCGTTGTCCCAGTACGGCATGATGAGAACGGGCAGCGTCTCCCTGAGCTCCTTCATTGTCATGCTGTTGACGTCGTCGACAATGCGCAATGTGTCGTCTTCCGTCACGGCATTGTATCCGAGCTTATTGCAAGTGGCACGAACCGCACTCAATGTATGTTGAATGACATCACAAGTGTTGACGAAGTGATCTTTCGTACTTGGGGCCAATGTGATGTCATCACGTTGGACCACACGGTAGCCATCAATCCTAGTTCCATTGGTGTCGATGACAGCTGTCGTAGGCGATGCCAGCGCAAGACTGAGTTGCACGGGCGCGTAATAGCGCCCTTGGCGTACGCAAACGATCATCCGGTCTGTGTACGGCTCGTCGTTGCTGCCAGCAATGGGCTTAAGCGGATTCAGTGGGGTTTCTCCGTAGATCAAATGCTGGGACGTCGTCGTGGTATTCCAGACAATGCCAAGAAACTGCGCAATCACGAGGACGAAGATGACGCCCCATGTGACGGACGACAGAGCAAGGCTCAGCCAGTCTATCCACGTCAGCGATCGCTCGATTGGTGTCTTAATGGCCGTCTCATTGGTGGTGGCTGGCCGTGGATACACGCGCACGTCCTTCGCGTGGGGCGACAAGCTTGCCATGGGACCCGATAGTCATGCATTGCCTGCGGCGCTTGCCGGCACCTCGTGTCAGTCCTGACAAGCTCACGCGTGCTCCACCCACCAGTTCAAATGCTTACGACTCCAGAATACCAGCCTAACAATAGGCGTCAGGCTGCATGTGTCTTCTGTGTCCCAACTTGCGACAGCGCGCACGACTCCCAGTCAGTGAAACGCGAATAGCATCGCACGTGAAAGAAAAGTGGTCTTCCGTGTCTGGATTCAGTGTCGTAGTCTTCCGCTCAACTACACGGTAGCCATCGTTTCTAACTTTCATTGGTGTCGATGACAGTTGCTTGTGCTGATGCTAGAGCTTGACTCAGTTGCACTGGCATGTGGTAATGTGCGGCTCATCATTGCTGTCACCGATGGGTTTGGGTGAGCTGTCTCCGTAGATGACGTGCTGGTGCTGCGTGGTGGTGTTCCAGACAATGCCAAGCATCAGTGAGACCACGAGCATAATATTCGTAGTCTCATAAATGTATTAGTATGACGCCCCACGTACGAACATGGTACATTAGCGTGGTCTCTAAGGTGGTCTAGGGGTACTCTAGATATCAATTTATGCAGTGCTTGAGCGGACGATGTAACATAATGCAGTCCGTCCGAAAGAACGCGGCTCATGAGTCGGTTCATTGAAATCTTTCCACTTCACCAAATATCTGTATTTACCATTCTTTAGCTTCCAAATTCCCAGATTTGGTTATTATCCAGATCGGCACTAGATAAATGGAGCCTCTACTACTTTCAGATCATTTGGAGATTTATACAGAACATGATTGTTTTTGGAACGAATATGGAACTTATATCCATCTATCCCAACAACTTGATATACTGATTCACTCCATCTGACAAATTCTTTGCCAAATGTTTTAGGTTGCAATTTGTATCGTACGTGGTCACCAATATTGAATGCACTAGATACATCATCAAATACATTTTTTTGTGGTCCAACTCAGCTTGGATCATTTGATCACGCATCTAGTTAGGTGTCGCATCAATAGAACTATGTTCAGTGGAGTTACAATTTTTCACCACATCATCTAACCGTTTCTGAGTCAATTTCCTGTCAATCCTCTCTAATCTCTGCTTGATAGCTCTAGTGAATCGTTCGATCTTACCAAGGGTGTTATGCTCTCCAGCTTCATTGTTGAAGTGTTCCATTTTTCTGTCATTGAAGAAGGTTTGGACTTGATTTTTCATAAACTCAGATCCATCATCGGAGGTAATAACATCTACCTTGTGTAGCTTGATAAATGCCTTCAAAGCCGCTACTAATTTGCCTGCAGTCTTATTTGGCAGCAGCTTTGCATATCCTGCTCGCGAATGATATTCACGCAACTAAGTACCGTTTGCTTCTTCCAAAACATTAAATCAATCCGCCAAGAGGTTGGATTTGGTGAAGCAATTTTGAAATCATTTTCATACCGTTTCAATTGTGATTGAAATTGTTGAATATCCGGCTGCTTTGCATACCAATCTCTAACAGTTTTCAACGTTATTGGAGGATCGTATTTTCGAGCCTTCTTGTATAGCTTCAGAGGGCTGATATAACCCGTTTGAGGGATATAGTACAGCTTCTTGATAATTTAGCCTGACTCATTTTATGTATCTAACGGCTCTGTACTTATACCATCTTCGAGAACCTTTCTCTTATCGTCATTAGTATTCAAAGCAGTTTTGTGTTGCTCATTAGTGATAATCGACTTGCGTTTCTTACAGAAGTGAAATCCCTTGTTTGTACCCGTTTGAGGGATATAGTACAGCTTCTTGATAATTTAGCCTGACTCATTTTATGTATCTAACGGCTCTGTACTTATACCATCTTCGAGAACCTTTCTCTTATCGTCATTAGTATTAAAAGCAGTTTTGTGTTGCTCATAAGTGATAATCGACTTGCGTTTCTTACAGAAGTGAAATCCCTTGTTTGTACCCGACAGAGAACGGCGACCAATGAAGTCGTGAGCGCATACTTGTGCAATGTGTTTCGGAGATTTGGTGATCAAAACGTGTCGTACAAAACGATCGTGACCCAAGATTTATGAGCTCCGTTTTTCGTCGCGTCAACAGGATGGTGAAGCAAGTCCAGAAGCCAACACTTGCCTACAGACCACAAGCGAATTGAAAGCAAGAGCGATCAGTACAGACTGTCATGAAAGCAGTCAAGATGTACGTGGAAGACGAACACCAAGCGGACTGGGACGAATATGCCAAGGATCGAGTTTGCTTTGAACTCATCCACCAGTACACTTCTGGCGCTCACCCTACTATTTAGTACGTGGGTGGGAAGCCAATGGACTTCTAGAAGCGATGGTGCCACCCGACGACGGCAGCGTCAAGGAACAAGATGCACTCAGGTGGCGAAAACAAGTCTGCCGACTGCATGAACACGCAATGAAGCATGCACACGACGTTCAAGTAGAATTGGTCTCGTGACGGCTCGTCGTGGTTATGTTTGGGGACGATGCTTCTTCACACCGGCTCGTCGTGGTTATGTTTGGGGACGCTGCTCCTCATATCGGCTCGTGGTGGTTGTGTTCGGGGACGCTGATGAGAGACCCGGATCTCATGCCACTTATCGAGTTTGTAACGCGATGTTGGAATTGAGTGGTCTTTTTTGTGTCCGGGGACCCAGAGTCAACTGTGCGTTCTGGTGAGCAGAGTCTTATTTGCGAATCAGCAGTGACAAGCAACGAAGCAACGACCAAAACAAGCAATGGGCCCACAGCGCATCGCGAAGGCAAAGGCACCGACGCGTCCACTCACAGAGTATCGACGCCGGCTGGATCCGGTTGCAGGAACAGAGCTTGTACGAGCGGACCAAGAAGCAGCGCTGACACGTGCCGCAGGCAAACGACGGGCAACGGAGCAGTTTGGAAGTGATGATGAGGACGATGCAGACGATGAGGACTACTCTCAGCGCACCCCACAGAAGAAACGAGCCCGCACAACGAACACGAGACACGCGAGCGCAAGATGCATACCTGCAGCTGCGCAAGCAGAGATGACGAGTGACACAGAAGAGGTTGCGGACAGAGCGAGTGCGGACGACGCAGCGACTACACACCGACCAGACGGAGAAAGAAGTGAAGAAGCCCTTGGAGTTAGTCGACGCCAAACAATCGACGAGCGTGAACGCTACACAGATCGCAAAACCGTCGCCGCTTGGGCCAAAGTGGAAGGCAAAGGCGCCCGCGTGATTCGCCGAACATTGAAGACATCGGGCACTACGACCATCCAGTGGACAAACGACGATGGGTAAAGACGAAGTATGAGGGCCTGGGTAACTGGACCAGTGTCGCAATGTGCAATGGTCGGAATTTGGTGGCCAGCTTACGGCAAACCAGTTGTGGTTGGCCCAACGGTCATTGACAGACGACAACGCTGATAAGACGGCAGATCGCATACCCTGGTCGATGGAAGAAGGTTTTCGGATGATGCAGTACGTCAATCAGCCCTCGAACAAACGCGGCTATGAGGATTTCCTGGTGGTCGTGCGTGACGGTGTTGGACACTCATACACAAGAACGTTCAAGGCGTTCACAAACAGACTGGCAGTCCTTCGGGCAGGAGGCGGCTCATCAAGAACGTGGCAGGCGCCAGTCTGGAAAAAAAGTTGAATGATCTGCTCTTGGCGGAGATCAACCAGAAGAAAGTCCGACACAGCACACGGGTTTTCGCACAGAAGTATCATGTAAACTAGCACACGGCACGTGCTCAGTGGTATCGGCTTCGCAAGAAACAGTACAGACGTGAGCTTGTACCTGAACACGAATCCTCAGAAAAGGATGATCCGGCCAAGGTGAAGACAAGGGTGCTCCCCGATGGTGTACGCGATGAGATCATTTAACGACAATTGCGAAGACAACAGGATCGGGACTGCGCACCTCAGCAAGTCGTAACACTGCAAGCTCCCGATTATGAGCCACCACAAGATAAAGCGGTTATGATGACTGTGTTGCCACCACCTGAACGGCTGAGCGACACGTTCATTTGCTCCAAGAGGTGGACGATGGATCTCTTCACGTGCCGATGGATGTTCTGAACACGGCGCCTGACACAACAGAACTGGATCCTTCGGGCCTCGCCCGTCTTTGAAGGTGCGCTGTGCGTGGAAGAGGATCTGGACAACCAAAGCCCGCTGGTTGTCAGACCATGGTTCCTTCAATGGCTGGCCGTATACAGCCCAAGTACATACACTAAGAAATGGTCGGAGAATCTGGATTTGGCAATGGTGAAGCTTGGCAGTAACATCTTCCCAGCACATTATCCTGAATTGAAGCGACGGATGAACGAAGCTGTGA
>NSDO01000283.1:42466-53459 GCA_002286825.1 Lagenidium giganteum
CACACCATCCGTTGGATTACTGGAGCTGCCTGAGACGAGAGACGTGACAAGCGCCCCAGTTGTTGTGACGCAGACAGCAGCAACGGTAAAGTTTGAA
The DNA here is from genome assembly GCA_002286825.1 of Lagenidium giganteum. Lineage (NCBI taxonomy): Eukaryota > Oomycota > Peronosporomycetes > Pythiales > Pythiaceae > Lagenidium > Lagenidium giganteum. The sequence goes on from NSDO01000283.1 coordinate 42,564, forward strand.
GAAGACAGGATTAAGGTGTCTGACAGGCACACAAACGAGGGTCTGGCCGGGATCGATGTCCAGGCCGCTGGACAAGGGGCGCGAACAAGCAGGACTGGGGATGCGAACGGAGAGGACGCTGTTGAGCAATGGGCGTTCTCCGATGACGACATGGAAAGCGATTTGGACAAGCCTATTCGAGCTCTGTCACCACTACAGAACTCACAAGGCACCCTCGAAGCATGCCCGCTGCCGCCGTCAGTACCATGGCCCCCACCACCGCCAGTGCCAGGCCCGATGGGATTGATTCCAAGAGATGCTGCTCGGGCTGCGGCAGTGGCAGCTGTACAGGCAAGGGCGGCGCCCGCTTTGCGTGCAATGGAAGGAGCATCAACTTTCTTCCCAATTCAGATTAACGAGGAGGCGAAAGACGCCGTGGCCTCAGAGGGAAACTGGAACATGGACTACGGCTCGGATTTTGAAGAACGAGATGCCTCCGAGGAAGACGAAGAAGAACAACAGGAAGAGGCGACAGCAGAGCACGAATTTGTTGTCATCGACGACGAGGAGGATGTGGTCGAAGATGAACCGATGCGTGAACAACCAGAACAGCAACCTTTTCTTGCAGAACCACCGTTGACACCACGAGCGTTCAAGAACCACCAAGCATGGACAGAGGCTGGACGCACACTGAGCCGACGGGCGGAGTTCAATGACAACAACCATGAGTATTTGCGAGGCAGAATCGGTATAAGGCCAGCGCTGGTACGATCGGTGGGCAGACATTGCGTTTGCCACAAACTTTGACCCAGCCATACAGGACGACGTACGTGTTGGCCGTTCACCGTTGTGGAAGCACGTTGAAAACGTGCGGTGGGTGTCTGTGAACGCAAGTGGCTGGCTCAAATGCCCCACGTTTCGTGACTCGCATCCGCGTTGGGAACGTCCAAAACTGCATCAAGTCATTGCCCGACAAGTGGAGACGGTGTTCACTGCAATCGTCGATGACAACAGGCTGGGTTTTGCGTTCTTGTTATCGATGTAGCGAAGGAGTGACAAAGAACGGTCATACGGAGAGTGTGTAGCCGACCACGCAAATCACCCTTGGCACAGCTTTGGCAATCCTGGCCAAGCCCGTCAACCCAGCGGATCCAAGTATTAGCGAGCTGCAGGATCACAGCGACTTCGAAGTCGGCCTGATCTTTCCGTTCTGATCCACGCAGCATTGGAGAACTGTATCCGGCACTGTTGAAGAGCCTTCGAGGATGTGGGTGGTGTTTGATCGCGGATGTGCCAAGGCGGCATGTGGATGGAGCTCGCCTGGCAGATCTTTGGTCGCTCCACCATGAATGCGATGCAGTTCGCTAGACGATATGGGCCGGCTGAAGACAATTTGAACACCAGTCTCATTTCCTTGCTGGCGACGCACTGGCCGCAAGTGGTGGGTGCCTACTATTCGCAAACGAGCCTTGGAACACCTATGGTACGAGGAGTTCAAAAGGATGCTCAATAACGAGCAAATCGAAGGCTTGGGAATGTGCTCACGCAACATGGGATTCACTTGAGCAAGGGACCATACGGCGGTGGCAAGTCGAGATTGATTGCGGCCCTGCTGGCACTCTACCTCATAACACATCCAACAGCAGTCATACTGATTACATCAGAAACCAACACTTCAATCAATGAAGTTCTGCTGCGCCTGGTGGAAGATGGGCGAGTCTCAATGGATCGTGTTGTGCGTGTTGGAGGCAATTGCCGCGAGGTTCCAGTGACCATCCGGCAGTACTTCGTATCAAGAGTACCAGATTCGAGAAGTGCACAAGGACGAAGTGAGACGAAAGACATTGTCGCGCACAGCGCTGAACAGGAAGGTGGAAAAGGACTTCAAGGCAGGAGTGAAGTGTGCGCGTGTTGTGATCAGCACGTTGACAAGCATGGGCAAGAAGAAGCTTCGTCAATTTTCGGCGAGCCTGGTTGTCCTGCATGCTAGTCTAAGAACGCGTACAGCAACAGCATACCCCATCAACGTTCATATACGTGTCTCCCTGTGTGAAGTCAGGGGCCCAAGACACCTCGAGACACTCACTGGTGGTATATTCAAAGAATCTGACGAAGTCACAGGAAGTTTAGCGTTGTCGAGACCATCCAAAGTAACCATCGGGTGATCGCTGAAGCTCTCTGTCCTCACATACGCCGATTTTAACAGAAAAGTGGAAGCGCTCTACGGCATGTTGTTCGTGATAATCTAAAAATTGTCTTTGCGCTCATATTATGCTTTTTGCTGGCGATCTATATCTTGACCAAATATATGCTATCTCATACTATACAATGTCCACCGCAAGCGATATTTCTGCTTTCGAGCACTCAGTCGAACCAGCGCCAGCTGAAACGCTCTTCCGCGATAAGAAATGGACCTACATTCAAGATTCGACTTCTAACACGGGTTAATATGCCGGTCAAATTCAATTCAATCTTTCTACCATCTCTTCGCAAGCTGCGTTTGTCAACTGGCAAGAGGCTAGTATTGAACTCCCTGTGGAGCTTCAAATTCTAAATGATGGAGCAGCACCAGTGACGACCACAGCTGCTGCAACATATGATCAGCTAATTCCAAAAGCTGGCTCATGGCAATTCATTGATTCCGTCCAAGTCGTCGTCGATGGTGTCATCGTCCAAACAAATCAAATTCATGAGAAGGTCAACACTCAATTCAAGGCCATCACTGAATGGGACTATAACTACTACTTGAAGAATGCATCAACTTCACTATTTAGCCCTGATGACTATGAGCCGTTTGCTGGTAATGCTCCCCAAGCTATTGACAATGTAGCAACGTCTGATTTCATTACGGCAACTCAGAACGCGGGTGAATTCGGTATGACCAATACAGTTGTCAACAAAGGCGCTCGTTAACGTGCTGCCTTTAGTGCATTGGATTAGCAATCAACCAAGCTTGCATTTGATGTCATGGGAAACGCGGCCAACATCAAAGCTGTATCAAATGCTCAAGTATACGTTGCTCCTGCGGGTGCTGTAGCCGTTGGGGCTCCATTCTACGTTGCTCACTACCTCGCGTGTGTAATATTGGCTGATATCTGCGATTACTTCAAGAATTGCCCAATGCAAAAGAATACACGTGGATTTATTTACATGAACTACAACAGTTCGAGCACTAGTATTCTAACCATCGGCACGGCTGGTATATGAACTCCGGCTAAGATCTCTAGTATCAGCAACAACATGAATTTCGGTAGCACTTGCCCTATTATGTGGAATATCAACTCTGCAACCGGAAATGCGTCGTATGGTGCGGGCATTGCAATCGGTGTCGCGCTACCAGCCAGTGCAGTAACACTTACGGTAACCGCAGATATCAATGGTACTTCGACGTCAGGCACGAACTTGACTCCATCGCAAGCCATCTCTCGACTTCTTGTTCCTACTTACGGTCCGAATCCTTCAGCTGACAACGCTCTCATTCAAAAGAAGACATTCCGATACTTCGATCGTATCACAAATAAGTTTACTGTTATTCCGAATCAATCGTTCACATGGACAGTCAGCAATGGTATTGCTAACCCCAAGAAGCTAATTCTACAACCTGTAATTTGCAACCCGAATGCAGTTGGTACTACCGCAGACACGATCAATCCTTTCCGTTCGCCATTAACCACGATTCCTGCTACGACTTCTCCATTCGCATCTCTAAAGAATCTCCAAGTTACGGTAGGTAACATCCCTATCTGGAACAACCCAGTCAGCTTTGGTCATGATCGCTTCGTACAAGAAATGTCAAAATCTGGTGTTGATGGAGGCCTAGACGATGTTACAAGAGCCGGTCTACTATCGCAACGATGATGGGAATCGCTCTATAGCTTCATTGCTGTTGATATTGGTCGACGTCTTCCTTCTGAGGATGGTGCAAAAATCGATTGTCATTTCAGGTACGTCAAACTGTGCATACACCTTAACAATTTACTACCATGTCGTGAAGTTGTCGCCACTGTTGACACTACTATGGCAAGGTCCAGTTCAAAACTAAGCCACCATTGTCTTCTCAATATTTTTTTGATCTGCCAAATATAGTATCCAGAAACAATGAACGGGTTCTTCACTGATAACCAAACTAAGCAAAAAGCTTACGACCGCTATTACAATGCAATGSCCAAGAGTGATTTTGTACAAGGTGCGAAGTTGAAAGCTATGATTCAGCAGCAAGCACTAGACGACGCTAGCAGCGATTCGTTGGCAAATCTGTTCCAACAAGTCATGAGCAAATCGCGGGATTATGACTATGATCAGATCACTGGTAAGCTCACGAGAAGGCTCCCAAACCAGTGAAAAATTCAAAGCCAAGCATTAGTGATATTTATGATGTGATGGATCCTAAAGCTTCAACTTTCAAGAAAAAATCATCAGGTAAAGTAAAATTTGTTCCAACAGTGACTGATACAGATGTCACGATGGCGACTCCCTCTCCAGGGAAGTCGTCTAAAATTTTTTGAATGACGTAGCAATGAGATCTCCATCGCCCCAAAAAGGCAGTTGATCAAGAAATGGAGGAATTGCCTCCCATCATTGCTCCAAAATCAATAAGTCCTCCACCGAAAATCGAAAAGATCAAATTTGAGCCAAGAGTAACCGACACAAAGCTAACTGCAGATGCACTTGAAGAAAAAGCCCCAATCCCACAAACTCCAGCAATTCAGATTCCTGCCCCGCCGAAGGCATCTCCAGTACTATCTCCGAAGGCAATTACAACATATAAATCCTTGCTTGATTCTGGTCGCGAGAGCGTGCGATTTTGTTGTGCATGATCAAGGATTTGACGCCGTGGCTCAATCTCCGAAGTACTTTGATGCGCTGTTGACAGCAAAACCAACCAAACGAGCGCTCACACTATCACAAGCAATGGAACAGATCGATAAGATGCGTAAGCTCGATGACATCAAAGCTACAATTACTGAGATTGTTGATAAATTTGACGAGGACACAAAACGTGGATTTAAGAGACCTCGCGATATCAAAGTGGAAGTCAAAGCATATTTTTCCAAAACGCGTAAGCTTGAAGAATTGACTGACGATGAGAGAGCCGCAACTTCGGATGCCATTATTGAGATTGTTCATAAGAAAGGCTGAGAAGAGAAAGCGTGAGAAGACCCCAGCAAATGAAACACCAACTGAGTCGAGAGCTCTGAAAAGGGCGATTGAGGATAAAGGCGTTAGAAAGACGCCGACAGAAGTGTTATTAGAGTAAAGAGAAGCTCGGACATCATCACCACGAAAACAACTCCTGAGTGAGTTTGAAGAAGCTGACGACTCGTTGTAACGGGACTATGAATCCCGTTACCACAGCTTTCACTGTGTCCAACTCGAGGAAGCGTGTTGCTTGAGCGAGGTTACCTCCTCGCTCCCTTGTCCGCACGAGTGGCTGACGTACGACGTGCGTGGCGGACGGTAAAACCTGAACTGAATATATTGTTGGGTTCTTATATCCTACTAAGAAATATACCAAAACCTACATGTCCTACATATGTAATATTTCTATCTATTCCTACTGAAGAACCCCATTGGCTGATAATGCCCAGCATTTCAGCCAATCATGTGATGGGACCAAATGGCCCATTACATCATCCCCCCCTTAACGTGCGAAACAGGGAATTCGCTGAAAATCGCCAAAGTGCGAAGCGGCGCGGAAGTGAAGCGTCTTCGGCGACGAGGGCGCATGCAACTGACGTGTCGGTTGATGTGTTCGAAGATGAAGCGTCAGTATGTGACTGGCGCGTGGTGAGACCACGGGGTCTGCATCCCACGGTGACTGGGAGCTGCAGATGGGTGCAGCTCGCGGCTCGATGGTGGCAACCGCACTGCGGCGGTTGTAATCGTTGTGCAAGTAGCGCGAACTGACTTGCACTTCGCAACTGAAAACGCGACGAATGCATCGTCGCGCTTGGTCTTGTCTTCAGCAACACCCTCGTGGTGTTGCAACGTGCTTCTGGACCGTTTGGCTTGGTTGCTTCACTCTGTCTTCGGCAGTGGTGCACCCACACCACTGCAAAATGTCTTTGACCCTTGGTGGAAGCCGGGGGTATTGTCGGACGACACAAGCAGTGGCGCCGCCGCTACAACCAAGTCTTCACTTCACGATTTGCGCTGTCACGCACATGAGTCGCCAGGTGGTGGCTCTCTTGAGGCGCGCATCCGTGCGCGTCATTGAAGCTCACGACGCCGGCATGGTGCCGCATCGAGGTCTTCAGCAACACCTTCAACGGTGTTGCGTTCATCAAATTCGGCAACATCTTCAACGTTGTTGCACTGTCATCATGAACAACACCAGCGTTCGTGTTGTTCTTCATCCTCGGCAACACCTGTGATGGTGTTGCGTGTCCATCATCAGCAACACCTTGCCAGTGTTGCATCTGGCACGCCGCGCGCAAGCTTGAGCACCGCGGTGTCATCTTCAATCGCTGTGTCGAGCGCAGACTCGACATCATTGCGTGACCTTCGGGTCACTCCATCCTTCGTCATGAGTCGCAACAAGGCTGCGACTCTAACGTTGGCTGTGTGTCACCAATGTGACACCGCTACGGAGCGTCACTTCGGGAAACCAAGCGACGCTCATACGCTTGCAGCATTTCGGGCACGTCCTGCTGCAGCGTCGCACGAGGCTCCCGGGTGTCAGCGCTGGTCGGGTAGCCGAGCCAGTGCACGCGATAGAAGCGCGCAACATTGCGCTTCTTGCGGCCGTGATGAGTCACGCGATCTTCGTGTTCGACAATGCGATCGACGATCCAACGTCGATCGCCGCTGTAGTCAAACTTAGGCGGAGGCGCGTCACGCACAAAGTGACGCTCAACACGATTCTCACTTCGGTGACGCACGTCGCGCGTCACATGTTCCACTTGTGTCGGCGTCGGCTCTTCGTGACCGGCGCGCGTCTGTTGAGGTGATCTTGGACGCATCTCGTTGGGCGAACGCGACGCTTCACTGGACACTGGATCTTCATTCGGTGTTGCGGAACCATTCTGCAACACCTGCGACGAGGTCGGCGTACCGTCACCGACTTGAAAGTGATCATTATGGCGATGGTAACGCTTTGGGCGTCCAACGTAAAACGTTGGATGCAGTCGCATCTTCGATGGGATGTCCAAGGGGTATGCGTGTCCCCTGGCACGCAACACAGTGAACGGACCGATGAACCTCGGGAGCAACTTGGTTGAGCCCAAGTTGCTCACTCATGTGCGGCGAGGTTTGCTGTCGACAGCAAGAACTTGTCGCCGACGCGAAAGACTTCGGCGTTCGAGCGGTTGTGTGCGTCCGCTCGTTCCTTTTGAGCATCCATGGCCTCGGCCATTGCATCACGCACGAAGCGCACGATGGCGTCACGCGCTTCCACGAACGACGTGCGTGGCGGACGTCAAGTGGATCTTCTGCGATGGTGCGAAACCATCGCGCTCGTTGGTCTCTCCTTCTTGGAGCGGATGTGGTCCCGCGCCACTTGCGACGTCTTTGTTGAGCGACACACTTGTCGCTCTCGCCATTGAGCGAGTGATGCGTCGCCTCGATTGCGACGCGCTCGGCGCTAGCTGGGGCTTCCCTGGAGAGTTCGCCACTGCTGACTCAGTCTTCGATCCAGCTTGTACTGGCGCATGCTTGCTTGTGCCGTCGTTCCGGAAATCAGTGGTTGCTGATTCAGTTTCTGCGGCCGCGTCGTCGTCGGAGTCAGCCACGGCTGACTCACGTCCGGCATCCTCAGGATCGTCCCTTGTTCCAGCAGGCAAACGTTGCTGGGACCCTCCCCCACCAAGAGTGGAAGCCCCATCCAAAATAGACACCGGCAGACGCGGGTCTCGACCATAGTTGACGAAGAATGGCGTCAATCCTGTTGACGCATGCTCCGCGTTATTCAACGCGAATTTCGCCATGGGCAGGAATTCCAACCAGCCTGTGAACGACGTGGCGTAGGAACGCAGCACGTCCTCGAGCGTGCGGTTGACGCGCTCAGTTGGCCGTCTGTCTCTGGATGGGCGGCTGTCGACAACTGCAGTAGCGTTCCCATGCAACGCATGATGGAGCGCGAGAACGTGGCCGTAAACAACGGATCACGGTCAGAGACCAATTCTTCAGGCATTCCGTGGTGGCGGAATACAACATCCATGAAGATGCCCGCAGCATCTTCCGACGTGACCTGACGCGACACCGGAGCAAGATGCACCATCTYGCTCAGCCGATCGACGAACACCAGGATGCCGGTGCGTTGCACGGCATCTGGCGGAAGGCCAAAGATGAAGTCCATCGACACGGACTTCCAACAATCGCTCGGAACTGGCAGCGAGTGCAACGGCGCTCGCATGGCGGGTGCTGGCTTAGTGCGCTGGCACACCTCGCAGGTCTTGACGTACTTCCGCACCCACCGATACATGTGAGGCGAGGCCAGCGCGAGGAACGTCTTCTCGCGCCCCAGATGGCCACTCGTGGGGGCATCGTGATGTTCCCAAATAAGACGAAGGCGTAAGTCTTCGTCCACTGGAACAACCACCCGAGGTTGTTCGGCCGCATCGACTTGGTACCACAGCAAGCCATCTTGGCCTGCGTAGCGATGTATACGCGCTCTCACCTTTGACGACAGAGACTTCAGTGAAGTCTCGCTTGGCTTGGACAGGTGGCCGAGCAGCGCACGACAAAAGGCATCGTGCTGGTACGCTGCGGTGATCTCCTCACGCAACGTGCTCGACACGTGTGTGACAGAATTGAGAGTCGCTCCATCGAGCGACTCCGAGCGAAGACAACGGATGCACAAACATTGTGCGTCGTCGGACGATCCATGCTCGCGAGGATCGTAGTCGGGTCTCCGAGAGAGAGCATCCGCGAGGATGTTCTGCTTGCCGGGCTTGTAGAGTACAACAAAGTTGTACTCCGAGAAGAACGAGAGCCAGCGTGCCATCCGCTGACTCAGATGCGGACTCCGCGTCGCCGTTCGAAGCGACGCGTGATCTGTGTAGATCACAAACTTCGACGTTCCGAGCAAGTAGACTCGAAACGTGACAAGCGCGTACTTCATCGCGAGTAGCTCCTTGTCATGCACTGGGTAATTTCGTTCCGTCGGCTTGAGCTGGCGGGACTGGTACGAGATGACGCGCTCCTGCTGCGCGTCATCAAACTGCATGACCGCACACCCCATGGCATAGTCGCTCGCGTCACACTTTACTTGGAAGGGCTTGCCGTGGAAGGGCTTGTCGAAATTCGGCAAGGCCAACACTGGAGCCTCACGAAGGCTCTTCTTCACTTGATCGAGAGCATCTTGATGCTCGATCTTCCACTCCCACGTCGCATCCTTTTTCAGGAGCGACGTCAACGGCTGAACGAGGCCCGCGTAGCCTCGTGTGTACTTGTGGAGGTAGTTGGCCAGACCCAACCACTGCCTCAGGTGCTTGGCATTCCGGGGAACCGGCCATGCAGCAATGGCGTCGACCTTCTCAGGATCGACGCGGATACCGTTGACACCCACGAAATCTCCAAAACTGGGATTTCCTTCGCGAAGAAGATGCACTTCTTCAAATTGGCGTACAGCTTCTGCTTTCGCATCAGAACGAACACCTCCCGTAGGTGTTCCAGGTGCATCTCGCCTTCGGTCTTGTCACCCACAGCGCGACTGTGGATAAGAGGTCGTCGAAGTACGAACTCGCAAACGCATGCGGGGGTCTCATGACCTGCGTGACCATCCGGTTGAAAGTCGCAGGGGCATTCTTCAGCCCCTGCAGCATGACGAGCTACTCCCAGAGCATCCCGCTTGGGGTGCTCACCGCCGTGAGAGGGATGTCTCTCTCGTTCGTGCGGATCTGATAGAACCCGTCCTTCAGATCAATTGCACTGAACACTGTACTCCCAGCCATGGCGTCGATGACCATGTCCTTGCGTGGGATAGGTGTCTGTGCTGGGATGGTCGCATCGTTCAGCTTGTTGAAGGCGTGAACGATGCGCCATCCCCGCCTGGCTTTCTTAACACAGAAAGTCGGTGTAGGTATATTAGTGCGCCGACTGACCCGGATCCAACTGGATTCAGTCGGCCGGTGCCACACCCACTCACCCAACATCTCCCGCAACCTGCTGGGACCATTCGCATCGTGATGACATACCCGCACACCGTGCCACTCGCACTCTTCTTGACAGCTGGAGCCGGCTGGATCCAGCGCTGCACACGGCTGGATCCAGTGCTGCACACGGCTGGATCCAGTGTGGGAGKCTCACRCCTCATGCACTCATGCTCGCGCATCAGCGTTGYGTCTGCTGGTGATCTGCACCTGACGACCACGCCGACGCAGGACACCAAGTCCCTCGCTTCGCCACCGCAGTGGCCACGCTTACCAGCACCTACTCGATGYAYCGAYACCGCTCGAGCACAGGAAGATGTCAGCAACGAGCAGCCCTGTGCTTCCGCCTTGCMGCRACCGCACAGATGTCAATGCGATGCACTGTTCTTCATCCACGTAGCACKCGAGAACCCTTCCACAGCAACCCTGACATGTACACCTCGCCAACGACGATGGAGTCAGCTCCAACTGTTGTAGCTGGTGTTGCGACGGCACTGGATCCGCCTACTTCGCTCCTCATCTCCACCCAACACTTGGTCCCAAGCCGATTGGCAGCAGTGAACCTTGGTTGTTTGATCCATGCTTGGCAGCATGGAAGGCGTCAGAGCTCTCCATGCTCTCCGCAGTTGCATCCACTTGATTAGCCGTCAGCCTTGGAACATGAGGCTGTTCTGAGCATCCTCTCGATCTTGGATCCACACACGCATCAGATCGTGTCAGGATATTCTTCTGTCGTCACCTGCGCCATGTCGCATGCCTCCTGGTGCTTCCCACTTGCGGGATCCGCTCGAGCCGAGCCTGGATTCTCTCACTCGTTGGCTCGGGT
>NSDO01000283.1:65223-87676 GCA_002286825.1 Lagenidium giganteum
GTCGTCACCTGCGCCATGTCGCATGCCTCCTGGTGCTTCCCACTTGCGGGATCCGCTCGAGCCGAGCCTGGATTCTCTCACTCGTTGGCTCGGGTATCCGAGCTGCACCCGGCCCGGATCCTCCCGTTGGACCGACCTATGGGACCGGATTCTGGGACCCGCCGCGGTTATGGTCCCACCTGACACTTGTGGCGACTGGTCGCAGGCTTTCCAGCGCTGCTCCACCACACCACGATCTGAGGGCAAGGTGTCTGGGACCTTGTCCGGAAAGATGTCCAAGAACGCTTGGACAAGGATCATTTAGGGTTCCCTCCAGCCTTCAATGATTCGAGCGACGGATGCTCGAATCTCTCTTCACGCGCAGTCTTCTTGTCCTGCAGGCCGTCCGTGTCCATTGTGGACGAGCTGACCACAAACTCTGATGGAGCTGTGGCGCGCAGCGCACAGATCTAGAGGATCTCACCTCGCTTGAGATCCCTCAGAAAAGACTTGGCGCGCATCACTTCGAGCGCCATCAACTCTTCGGGCTCCGAGGGTGGGTTTTCCACTCGGAGCTTGTGCAGGCGACAGCCACTGCTGTCCTGCACCATGACTGCGATGGCCGCATCACTTGAAGTGTTGGGGTCTGGCCCCTGCACAGACTCATTCCCGTGTCGGCCACTTGCCGGCGCTGACTTGTGACGAGTGCGACGAGCAAGTGTGGACTTGCTCGCGCTACGACCAGAGACGCGTTGCTCTCTGCGACGCCCAATTTGAATTGGGGGATCAAACCGCCCAATTCACACTCTTCATTGCGGTCCAACCTGCGTTGGACCCGCCGCGACGACAGATTCTTGTCGAGGCTGGAACCGATGCGTCCATCGGTTCTTCCGAGGGTCTCCTTGGGTGATGCCACTGCATCACGCGTCGACTTGGACGTTGGGGACACTGCTCCAACGTCTTTCACGACGTGCGCCGGAGCCACTGCTCCGGGCACTACCTTCTTCTGCCGACCGACGCAACTGCATCGGTCGCTGTCATCTTCTGACTAGCGCTCGGCTTCACCACGAGCGCTGGGGTCCGATCGCGGGGATGCACGTGATCAATGTGCATTCAATGRTGATTATCGGTGATCCGCCGATGATCCGCTTCGCTTGGAGTGGTGTTGATCGACACCACTCTGCCCTTCGCCCAGTCGACTTGTGGCTGGTACTTAGCCAGCCAAGGCGTTCCAAGGATAACATCGAACCCGTCATCCAGGTTCATGAGGATGAAGGGATCTTTCATCCTCCTTTCACATGCCGAGTAGTCGAGGTGCGCGACGCACCTCGGCATCCGCATCACTCGACCATCAGCGAGGCGCACGACATAAGTCGAGGTGCCTCCATTACCATTCGAGAGAGTCGTGTAACGAACACGACTCACCGCACTTCGTCGAACAAAGTTGTTCGACGCACCCGAGTCGAGCAGCGCACGAAGCGGCTGCTCTACGCCTTTCATCTTGAGCTTGAGAAAGATGAGTCCACTTGCTCTCTTCTCAAGCTGCGCAGACTTCACATCGCGCACCGCGGGTGGTGCGCTGGGGCCCTGGCAGCTGCTGTCTGCAGCAGCAACCACCTCTCGCCCGTCAGTAGGGCGGACCGCGCCTACTGACCGTCTTCGTTGATTGCCTTCTGCTTCCGGGCACCGTTGCCACCGGAAGCAGATTGAGCACCGCTGCTCGGAGCAGGTGCTCGGCACTTCGATGCCAGATGCCCAAGGCGCTGGCATCGGAAACACTTGATCTTGGACAAGTCACGACGTGACTTGTCCCCGCGCTGTCCCGGAGTGATGGCTTCGATGTCCATCGGCTCCGGGCCATCATTGCGACCCGATGGTGGGTCACGGAAGCCCTTGAGGTTGGACTGCTTCAGTTTAAACTCTTTGCGCAGCGCATCCAGCGTCGAGACTCCCGCCAGACGGTCACCAAGGAGATCACGGACGTCGTCATCAAGCTGGAGGCCACGCGTAACCGAAGCGTGCAGCAGAACCATCGGCTGGTTGTACTGCTGCGCAAGCGGCGAGCTGATGTGAACGACCAACGAGTTGCTCAACATGAAGCCGAGGTTGCACGTGACAGAGCCAAAGAGATCCACGCTGATGAGCTCCGTCGCCAAGTGCTCAGTCATAAAGATCTCGAAGCGTTGCAGGGTGTGCGAGCCACGATTCAGGCACTCAAGGACGACAACACACGGCTCCGGTCAGATATTGCTGAGGCTCGGAATCAGCTGAGTACCGTCTTGACATCACCATCCACGACGTGCTCCCCAGCATCTCAAAATCTTCAGCGTATTTTGGACTGCGTGATTGCCGCATCATTCGCACCAAGGGCAGCAGCGCATCTGTGACTCCTTCCAAGACAACGCCACCGCGCGCAAAAGTTCCAGGTGCATCTGGAGACGGCGTCCTCACGTCTCCAGCCCAATCCTCAAGCACCAAGTCGATTAGCACAAGCGACTCGATGACATTTTCAACTTTGCCGACGCCACCGCGAGCGGGTCCAAGCAACTCGTCGACAATGCTCGACCGTGTGACCACAGAGAGTTCCCGACGAGTCTCGAAAAGATCGACAGCAACCAATACAGCCACGACAGCTCGAAACAAATCGAAGCAGCCAGCACGTCAAGCAGGTATGCGTCCATGGACCCCCGTCGTCCCGGGGTACATCAGAGAACTCACCGACGTGTCCATAGCTGGCAGGGCCGACCCATGTGCCCAGCACATCGAGCAACGATGCTCGAATGGTACACTCAACAAGCGCGACAGCATTCCAAGGGATCACGAGAGCCGTGGGGGCGCCGATCAGCGCCACCAGCAATCCCGCGTAAAACAATGGGGCCAGATCCAAAAGAACCGCGTTCAAGCAGCCTCTTGCCAGTCCAGAATCAATCGCTCGAAGCATCACCACTGATGAGGCGTCACGCAAATCGCCGACGACACCGTCGCCCACACCCGGCGCCACGCCAAGGGGGGTCGTCGCATGGTGTGACTGCTCTAGCGCGTTCAATCATCGCAGATCTTCGTTGCATTGAGTCCGAGCATTGGCTAACGCTGCGGTTAGTTGCGATTGGTTGAAATTGAGGCCACGACTGCGTTGGTATCGACGTCGCATCGCTGTTCCAGTTGAAATTGAGGCCACGACTGCGTTGGTATCAGTTGCAACCAGATTCGTCGTCAGCGGTTGATCTACATACAACCATGGCTGAGCTTGATGGACAAGTGCTCGGATCTGTGCCAGTGCATGCAGTCATACCGATCGATGTTGAGGCTTCCAGGGCAGGATTTGCTGATCCTTGGCTCGGACGGGCAGATCTGGGCCCGATGTTGCCAGCGAGTGCACCGCCGACGTCGTGTGACGTTGGATACTGTCGATGACTCGGCATGCCTCAAGGGAGTCGCAGAGTTGTGGGCAGCTGTCGCTGTTGATGCCGTTGGTCGCGACGTTTGCCGTGCGTGCCGGGCTACCCGCGCCTGTGGACCGTTCCGCGTTCTCGTTCGGTACGTCGTCGCCGTCGCCATTATTGCCGATGTCGCGATCGAGGTCTCCAACGAGTTGCGCTTGGCCAAGTTCTTCATCCATGTTGCTGACGTCAATCGCGTTCGCGTCACGAATTGCCGCTTCTCAGGCTGGTCCTGACGTCACTGCCGCGTTACCGGAGATCGCAGAAGTCGAGAGCATACCGAGCGTATGGCGAAGACGCTCAAAGAGAGTCCCGACAGCTCTACGTGTTGGATCAGGACCGCCGCTTTGCGTCTATTCTGGTCCAACAGGGGCAGAGTCAACGGCAGATAAGAATCAGTACAAAATCTTCCTTCTTGTGCACATTTGGGAGCTTTTTGGCCCATTGTGTGGGATTACACCGCTGTTGGCTGAGGGCTGCAAACTGTGCGCGCCCGCCAAGTGTGTAAAGCGACTTGCATTGAGTGCTGTGTGTGCATTGAGTGTTGTTGTGTTCGTGTTTGACCGCATTTCAGCGCTTGTACCTGCACTCTATCAGTGCAAGCGTTAGATCTGCGACTCAATTGACCCCAATACCGTTGTACGGTGTCCCACCGGGAGATTTGAAGCCCGTGTGGTGATTTCATTGGCTTCTCCATTGAATATAACACGAGCATAACCTTCGTCTTTCTGTCTGGATAGTGACAGATGCTACCGATATACGCCATCAACCATTGATACCTCTCAGAATCATTAAAGCAAATTAAACGCTTCAGGCAGTCCACTAGCACCGGATGCAAGTCAGATTCTTTGATTTCTTCTCGGAGCTCCTTTGCAAGTAATGGATTTGCTAAGCTGAATGTCTCCATATCATTTGGATCATGTTCCAATTTGCAGGATGAAGTAAAGCACAAATCGTTTCAGTAAGTGGAGAGACTCAAAGCTAGTAGTTTTTAACATCTTCTCGAAAGTACTGAAATTTAGATCAAAGTCACGATTTGGCTTGTTCTCAATCACCAGGTATTCTCCGCCCAATACTCAAGCTCATCGATCTCAAATGATGTATCAACCATAGCTAAACGCATGTCATCAATTGTTCAATCCTTGAGACCGTCAGTCGTCTGCTCGGCGGCGTCCAGATCGTAGTCGAAGCGACGTGGATGGAAAGAATGTGCACCTTACAGGTCACTTCGAGTTTGTGCTGCAGCGTCGTAACTCGAAGAAGAGAAATTGCATCGTCGCAGCAAGATGTCAAGAAATGTTGAAAGGAATGGCTCAGAATGTGACAGGGTTGGAAGCGCTGGCTGATGTCGAAGAACTTAGTGTGACGTAAGGCATCGTGACGAATTATCTTGAGTGGAGGTTTTTAATCAGCGAAGATGACAGGGTCCGAAGGAATATCTGCACGCTCGCTGCCTCAAACACACTGCCGTCGTTTGAAGGATTGAAGCAAATCGTCGGGAAGATCTGCGGGATGCTTCGTGACTAGCAATGATTATCGACATTGTAGCGCATTTCATTTGCATTTCCACAACAAACTATAGCTCCACTGAATTGTAACAGAATCACTTCACGCTTGGCAGTAGGTAGATCTGATCACATAAACATCTTTCTCGTGAGTCTTAGTTGATGTCGATACCTCACCACGGTGAGATCATCGCTTACCTGCTGCGACAGTGCACAGGCTACCATTAATTGTTTCCTTTGAACAATTAACGTTCAGTGCCGCGGAGCCACCATTGCATAATTGGAGCAGCAATGTCGCTGTGGAATGGCGCCAACATGGCGCGAGTGGCGACGATGGCGCGGCGCTATTCCACGGGCTCTCCGTTTATGAGCGCGTACACTCGACGCGTACTGCGGCGCGTGGCTGGTGTCGCTACGCGCGTGGTGAGTGGCCTGCCCAGCTTCGTGTCCGAGATGGCAACCAGCACCGCGTTCGCCCGTGGCGTGTCGCCCGAAGAGAAATGCGCCATGTTCGTCATGACGCAGTTCCCCCTCCACGCGCGTGTCGACCTGTTCGAGTTCGCAACAGGCGCCACTGCTGCAGTCAAGCGCGTGTACGAGGCTATGTACGCGGACGACGCCTCTGAAGCTGACAGCACCGCGTTTCTCCGATCCATTGCCATTCCCGACTGCTTCGACGTCCTGAACAGCAAGCGCGACCGTCAAGCGCGCCAGCTCGCGCTAGCAGATGCACGGCACACGGTGATTGCACTGGACAATTTGGAGATCAAGACGGTTGGCATCGACGCCGTCGATGTCACGATCATCACGTTGTCGGAGGACGATGCCAAGGCGACAGGGTATAGTGACGAAGAGTGGCTCCGTGTGTCGGTCCACGTGCAGGCGCTGGAGCATGTGCGGACGAGGCCGACTGCTGGAGTGGGGATCGAAGATCGATCGACGTGGAACACGGCGTTCCGATGGACGTTTGAGGCGAACGTGACGCACCCGGAATCGGTCGAATGGCTCATTACGGCAGTCTCGCCGTTTGAACAGCGCCCAGCGCGCCTGACCAAGGCAAACAAGCAACAGTGATCATCTGCGCAACGCACCAACAAATAGAGTTTTGAATCAGGTTTTTTTCTGGACACTGGTGCTACTTGTTGTTTGCGCAGCCTCAGCAAATATCAAGTCCGTTCATCTCATGTTCGAGAACTCATCCGATGTGACGATGGTCTGGATGCAACCGCCCACGAATACAATTGCCTGGGCAAGCTCCGTTCGATATCGATGCCACATTGCGAGAAACAGAACCGTCGGACCAAAAAGCACATCGCTCACGCGGCGACGCGTCAGCTAGGCCACGATGTTAAGCAGGCTGTAATAGAACAACATGAACTCGGCAATGGCGGGGTAGATGGCGAACCATGCCTCGCCCAGCGACTTTTGTTGGCCTTCAACTTCACAGCCAATGGGCCAAAATGCTGCGAGTGGGATCTTGAGGTGTGGGAGCAAGCTGCCGATTCCGGCGTTGTACCAACGTGAGGCACCCACTCAATATGCATTGCACAACGCTAGCATGTTAACAAGCCACCAGCTGATGCAACTTGCGAGGTCGTTCACGCTTTCAACCACAGTTTCCTGTGCTGCTTCATTGAAGATTGGTCCAAAACGGGACCCGTTTGAGATCGTCCCAGAGCTGTACCACTCAACGGTTTCGGTCACACTGAACCTGGTGCCCGCCCCACCAGTCTGTGACAGGCAAGCTGTCACACTTGGTGGAGTGGATGCAGTCGTCCTCGGTGTTAGTCAGTGTGTCAAACTGACGCTGGGCAATACCCAACTCATTGTACTCGTTCGAGCTCAGCATGTCGGACTACCAATGCATGCCGTCCGTGTCTTCGTACCATCCGTTTCTCCAGACACCGCCGGGTCTGTGGAGCCACTCCATCGTCTTGTTCTCTCTCACCGACCGTGATAACGAGTTCATGATGTAGCGATCCTTCGTCGCGTCTGCGTACCTACCGGACAAGCGAAGTACACGTGCATTGCTGTCACATCCTGGCATGGCATAGCGAGCGTCCATGGCGTTGTCCCAGAGCGGCATGATGAGCACTGGCAGTGTATCCGCGAGTTCTTTCATCGTCATGCTGTCGACGTCGTCGACAACGCGTGGTATGTCGTTGTCAGCCACCACATTGTATCCCAACTTGCTACAGCACTCGCGACTCCCAGCCAGTGAAACGCGAACAGCATCGCACGTGAAAGAAAAGTGGTCTTCTGTGTCTGGATTCAGTGTCGCAGTCTTCCGCTCCACCATCAATGCTAGTTCCATTGGCGTCGATGACAGCTGCTTGGAGCTGACGCAAGAGCTTGACTTAGCTGTACAGGCATGTAGTAGCTTTCTTGGCGCATGCAAAGGATTAGCCGGTCGGTATACGGCACATCATTCGTGCGACCGATGGGTTTGAGTGAGTGCAGTGGGCTTTCTCGTATTTCTCCGTAGATGACGTGCTGGTGCTGCGTGGTGGTGTTTCCAGACAATGCCAAGCATCTGCGCAACCACGAGCACGGCCATGACGTTGCACGTGACACAGGACGTTGCGAGATTGAGCCAGTATCTCCACGAGAGAGGCGTGTGGTTTGGCCGCCCATTTGTTGGTGCCACGCGAACGTCGTTCACTTTGAGGGTCTGTGGGCGCACTCGAATGTCTCTCACAGCTCGTGCTATGGAGGACTTGGATGTTTTGACTGTGGAGTGCGACGTCGGCACAGGTCCACGGATCGTAGGCAACTCGGACCGCAAACTCGTCACCATGATCAAGCTGCTATGATATTGCCTGTGTTGAAACCTTGCAATCTTTCACTGGCGTACCGCTGGCACAAGCCTCGCGCCCAAGGCGTTTTGCTGCACAGGTTACATCGTAATTGGACGCAGGCTATCGACCAGTATTGCTGGAACTTCTTCATGATCGCTGTTTTTGTCGCAAAACAAAAGTCTAGCGGCTGGAGGATTCAAGCACTGTCGACGAGAACGGCGTTGTGGCTGCTGAATATTGTGCGGATGACCATGAAAATCGTGACTTCAAGGCGATCTTCAAGCTAGTCAGTCTTAACTACTGAAAGTTGACGAAAGCGTCTTGAATGGTGTGAAAAATGCACCTACGATCTGAGGTTGGGAGGGTTTGCTATTCACGGAGCCTTTTCCCTTTCAATGTGTCAGCTAGAAACCATTCTCTAAATCAGAATCGACCAAATGAACAGCACAAAAGGGCGGCAGGCACATCAGCAGAGGCTCCCTCCGCGTGGCGTTGGCGTGGATGTCGCCGATGAGGCTTCACGCTGATCGAAACTCAACGCCAAAATACATGGCTTAAGCGAGGTCGTCACGGTTTAGATGCTGCAATACGACGTCGTTTTATGTGTGGTAATTGTCAATGCAATGCATCGCGGCTGCCCCCAGAAGCATGACTTCTGGACATCGACCTCGTCACGACAGGTACAAACGCTGCGATCAAGTACGAGCACGGGGTCGCACGTGTACGAGGTCATGTGACGCCGTTCTAAATGCTTCGACGTCCTGGCAAGCAAATGCAAAAACCAAGCTCAGTTGAGTACGTCTCGACATTTGAGCGCGCGTCTGACCAAGTTAAACAAGCATTCAAACAGCAACAAGTATCAGTTTTAAATTTGTTTTCTTCAGACCGAGACCTTGCTATTCTAATGGATTACAGTTTGTTGGCTAGGAATTTCGACATCGAAACAATCATGACATGCATCTTCAGACGCTTCGTCGCACCATCGCCCAGTATCTTGTTTCAATTCTTGTCATCTCATGGTGAGAATGTCTTTGCATCGTCAGTGGCCGAGCAGTGCACCACCTCGAGATTTTTCATCCCAACGCATACACCGTGATGCTGCGCTGCTAATTTGCTACCGTTTGCTGTCAGTGAGCATTCACGATTCATGACACCATCGCAGGCGTCTACTGCTGGCTTTTCAATGAGCTGCTGCATCTCATTTGAGGAACAATTGAATGCCGGGAACCGACGAAGAATCTTCTGATTGTGAGCAGATGGTGATGACTGTCCATCGACACATGACGATGGTGCGCAGCTGGGACAGTGCCCATCAGTTAAATAGCCATTGCAGCAGAATGCACACGCTCCTGTGACCGATAACTGCGCCAGCGTATCTGGAAGGTCTGGCAAATTATTGGTAGTCGCCAATCCTCGAAATCGTAAAACTCTGACTGCAGACTTCTCGAATGATGGGATTTCACCAAGTGCTGGGAGGCGAGATAGCACGACGGTTGAGAGTGACGAGAGGTACTTCGTGGCCATGTCTAATCGCGACAAATTCGCGTGCTGCTCCAGCCAAATAACCTTCAACGCATTCAAATCGTCAACTTCCGCAACCCGAGCGAGATTGGTGTCGCCAGCTCGTCCACGCACGTGCAGGTATTGCAACATTTCGAGATCGTTGATCCACGCAGGAATCGCGTTCGTGTCGGCGTGAATAAGAACAAGCTCTCGCAAGTTGGTGCATTTTTGCAGTAACAAGGGAAGCTCGTGCAGGAGTCGGTTGCTGACTTGGACAACCTCGAGATGAGGGTTGGTTATCTCACGCAACGCCGTTGTCGCGTCAAGACGCTCATTCCACTCACTCCAACTGGTAACTTCAGCGTGATCTACGTAAATGATGCACTGACAGCTCACTGTGCTTGGTCGAAAGAACGCACGGAACTCGAAGGCGTTGCGCTTGCAGGTGGATGACACCCCTTGACACGCTGCGTTTGAGTTGTGGACACCGACGAAAACAGCAACCACCAGTACAACACCATACAGGACGTGGGAGATCCCGAAGATCACTGGGATTAGAGGCAGCGCAGCGCAGTATGCTTTGAAGCACAGCTTGAAGGGGAACAAACACGCGAACGCCATGAATTGCACAATCCCACAGATGATATCGCGGTCGTCCAAATCATTTCTTTGGCGGATGCGCTTGAACCCGGTGACGAATGCTCGAAGTATGCTCTTCCAGCGCCAGAGGTAGCCGATGAGCAACCCAAATGTCGCGATGAACACTCGTGCATCCTCAACAATCAGAGCTTCGAGTGACGGCTTGGTTGTCATCTGAACATGCCAAAAGTTCGGATCCGCAAAACGAGCCATGCGAGCCAAAGAGTCTCCCGGTAGCGTTTGGTGCCGCAGCTTCAAGTCCATGCGGTCGAGATTGAACGAAGCCCCCGCGTAAATCATCAGGGCCATGGGAAACGCGACACAAAAGAACCATTGGAATCTGAAGCAAGCACGGACGTGGTCAGTGCGCACTCGAAGGCAATCAGCAATTGAAGGCAGCACGTCGCGCTACTCACTTGAGGTGATTCAACGAGTCCTGGAGTTCGTGATACGTCGTGGACGCTCGCAAACGGTTGGCGCGCGTGAAACAGTTGATGCCGATGCAAATGGCATATACATAGATCCATCCCTGTGGTAGCCCTAAAGCCATGTACCGGTGAAGCAGCATTGTCTGGAAAATGATTTCAGGGACTTCCTCGAGGACTTTCTGTTTATTGAAGTATATCACAGCATCAGCAACAAGTTCCATGCTGTTGAGTTGCAGGAGACTAACCATATATTGCCGAGCTTCATCGTCGAACAAATTGACCGTGTCATGAACCAACTTATCGCAGCAGTTGGTGCAATTCAAGCCGTCCGGAAACTCTGGTGGGTCGTCTGGAGCACCGAACTTCTTGCGACGCGCGCACATGTATCCGACGAGATACAACTGGTACAGCGCAGTCAAAACAAATGCTGTCCCTGTGAAGCCGACAAGCACGGAGCTCGGCTCTCGAAGCAGCCACATCTCGCCATCGTCCAGCGTCTCGGTCCGAAACATCCGATTCACCATCGCGCTCGGTGAGAAGTTGACGACCATGATGAACAGCGTCCACCCCAGCGACGTCACCGTCACCAGCACAAGCATGGAGCCGGTGAAGCGTCCGTACGTGTCAACGAAGGAGCTCTGCGTCGGTGGCATGTCCGGTCGAAGCGGTGCTGGACACGTTGGCAGCACCTGGATTGCCGTCTCCGCTGCTGGTTTGGTCGGCCATGGCCCCGGCCATGGGTGCGCCACTGGGGTCGGCTCGGGGGGGGGCGCAGTACGTGGATTCGCGTGGAGATATCTCTCCACCTGCTGCGTCAGGATATGCCAGCACGACGCTCATATTGGCATGCTCGTCGTCGGTGGACGACTGCTCTGCATCGCCAGTGCCCGTGACGAAGCTCCAGACGTCGCGGAAGGTGTCCATGCTGGCTGGTCTGGTGCTGGTGCTGCTTTGCTGTCGCGCAACCAGCTTGGCGGTGACCAGCACTCTCACACGTTGACATGTCGTCAATCACTCAGCTGCTGCAGCCAATCACAGCGCCTGATTGTATCATAGGAACAGTCTGATTGGCTGGTGTTGGGGTCAGTTCACCGATCGACAAAGACGTTGTCAACCCATTTGACAAATGGGTACAAAAAGTTCAATGTTGGGAACGTGACGGTGCGACAGTTGAAAGTGTGTTTCCAACGTTGAGCTTTTTGCACGTGTTGCGCTGTTTGAAACTCGTTTGTCGTCAGTACGACGATGGGATGCACCTCAGGCGAGTATTGAGCAGTGCGTCATCTCGTGTGGGATGCGTGGATGATGCAAGCGCGAAGGTCCGCTTGCAGAGCATGACCATGTTTTGCCGTTGTTGCTGTCGCTGTCAACTCGCTTGAATGCACATTAGAGCATTGACGACAGTGGTGACACTCGAGATTTCGTTGGAGAGAACTAGGGTTGAGCGCATCCTGTTTCGCAATTTCAAGGGAAATTGGTCGAGAAAAGCTGCCAGGATCGAAGCAATGCTTCAGTTTACGGCTCCACAGCTTACACGATTTGCATCTTGCGAATTCGTTTAGGATGAACAACCAAGCCACGCCTCAAACGCAAGGTGGCACGGCTGTCCAGTGTGTTCTTTGATTTCTTGTCGCCTCATCGAGATGAGTTCTTGGTCGACTGTCGAGCAGTGCACGACTTCCAGCGTGTCCATCCCAGTACACACGCCGCTATCTTGCACCCCAGTGTTGGTGCTATTCGTTGCCACCGTGCATTCGCGATACTTCACACCGTCACAGACCTCCACTGAAGGTCTGCCAATGAACTGTTGTGACTTCTCCTCTGAGCAATTGAATGCCGAAAATCGATGAAGAATTTTCTGGTTGTGAGTGGATGGCAGCGTTTGACCAGCGACACAGGATTGCAGCGCGCAGCTCGTGCATTGTCCACCGGTCAAATAGCCATTGCAGCAGACAGCGCACCCCGTTGTCACTGAGAACTGGGTGAGGGAATCTGGTAGGTCTGGTAGCGTAGTCACACTTGGTAATCCTCGGAGGCGCAGAACTCGCACATTCAATTCGAAAAGTGGCGGAAGATCAACCAGCGCAGGCAAGTTCGACAGCACGAGTGTTGATAATGCCGAGAGATACTTCGGTACGATGTCTAACCGTGTCAAATTGGCGTGTTGCTCGAGCCGAAGGACCTTCAACGCCTTTAATTCATCAAATTCGGCAGCCCGAGCTAGATTGTTGTCTCCAAGACGCCCGCGCACATGAAGGTACTGCAACTTTTCGAGATCGTTGATCCAAGCAGGCATCACAGCCGTGTCAGAATGAATAAGGACGAGTTCTTTCAGGTTAATGCAAGATTGCAGCCCCGAGGGAAGTTCATGCACAAATCGATTGGCAATCTCGACGACTTCAGACGTGGGTTGGCGATTTTGATCAACGCTGTCGATGCATCAAGACGCTCGTTCCACTCGCTCCAACTGGTAACGGTAGCATGATCCACGTAAATGATGCAATGACAAGTGACGTTACTAGGCCGAAAGAAAGCTTGAAACTCGTAGGCATTTCGCTTGCACGTCGATGATGCCCATTCGCATGCCGTCTTCGAGTTGTGGACACTGATGAGCACTGCAACAACCAGTACAACTCCGTACGCTATCTGAAATAGGCCACAAAGCACTCGGGCTGCCGGCTTCGCTGCGCAACAGATTCTGAAGCACAGCATCAAAAAAAACCAATATACTCGGCCAACTGCTTCCACAATTCCGCACATCGGATCCTCGCAGTTGAAGTCATTTTTCTGTCGCTTGCGCTTGAAACCTGTCACGAACGCCCGAAGAATGCTCTTCCATCTCCAGAGAAAGCCAATGAGAAGCCCAAATGTTGCGATAAACGCGCCTGCGTCGTCGATAATGAGAGCCTCCAGGGCTGGTTTGGTTGCTGTTTGAACATGCCAAAAGTTTGGATCCACAAAACGAGGCATACGAGCCAAGGAGTCTCCCGCTAGTGTCTGATGACGTAGTTCCAAGTCCTTGCGATCGAGATTGAACGAAGCTCCCGCGTAAATTGTCAATGCCATGGGATACGCCACGCAAAAGAGCCATTGGAATCTGTAACGAGCACGGGAGAGGTCAGTGCGCAGCAGTGGAAGTCAGCCGTTAAAAACTGCAAGTTGAACTCACTTGAAATGACTCAATGAGTCCTGAAGTTCGTGATACTCGGTGGACACAGTTAATCGGTAGGCACGAGCGAAGCAGGTGATGCCGATGCAAATTACGTAAACGTAGATCCATTCTTGCGGCAATCCCAACGCCATGTACCGGTAGAGCAAGATCGTCTGGAAGATTAGTTCGGGGAACTCTTCAACTACTTTCTGTGGCACGACAATCGCACGTCAATAACTTTGTTATTTCGCGCAGCACAATCCAATACTTGCCATTGATGAGCGCGAGTCTTGATCGATTTCATTTGCCGACTGCTTCAGCCACTCATGACAGCAATTGGCGCACGTGATGTGTGGTGGCGGCTCCGCCGGGTCATCCTGGACATCTCTCTGCTTACGGCTCAAGCACAAGTACCCGGCGAGATGCAGTTGATAAATCACGGTAACAACGAAACCCATGCCCGTGAAGCCGATTAGCACGCGATTGGGATCTCGAAGCAACCACATTTCGCCACCGTCGAATTCTTCGGTCCGGAACAATCGATTGGCCGTTGCATTTGGGGAAAAGTTGGCGATCATGATGAACAGTGTCCAACCAAGAGATGTGAACGACACCAACACGAGTGTGGGTCCCGTGAACCGTCCATAGGTGCCAACGAAGGAACAATGCATTGCAGGAATGCTCGGTGGCAGTGGCGGTGGAGATGGTGGGAGCACCGCCATTGGTGTCACTACGAATGGTTTGGTGGCAGGAGTTGTGGCAAAGGGCGCCGTGCGTGACAGCGACAGTGGCTGGGCTCGAGGGGTTGGCTGTGGAGCGCTGTACGCGGTGTCACGTGGAGATTGCTCCTGTGTAGCTGTGTCTGGATACGGCAGCACGACGTCCGTGGTTGTTTGCTCATCGTCGTTAGCATCTTCCGCTCCCGTGATATAGGTCCAAAGTCCCCATACTGCCTCCATTGCTGCGCTTGCGCTTCCTCGCAATCGGCAGGATGCCAAATGAGCGCGCTGAGCTGGCTATATATGTATCTGAGTCACGGGACGCAGCGAGCGCATGGAATCGATGCGAACCACATCAATGCCACAAAAGAGCATTTGCTAGTTCAAAAGGTAATGCGCAGAGAGATTAGCAACTCACGCGGCAATCAAATGATGATCGTCGCACAACCACTCAGCAGAGATCGAGTGGAGACTACAACATCGTCATTGGCGATCAACTATAGCCACGAGCAATTTGGTTGCTATTCGATGCTGACACAGTTCAACTCGCTCAAGTTCTTAGGATAGAGCGTCGTATCGTCACTCCACACCTCTGAAGGATGTGGCTATGGCCAACCCCACTGTCGCGTAGGTGTTGAGCCGCACACAGGTCGTGACGATGCTCCAAACGATAATATCTGGAGACTTGAGTATCGTCTTGATTCCTAGTCGCTAATATGGAACCAACGAATACGAATAGGAGAAACTTGGCTGGCTTACATTAACAGCGTGGAGTGCATCCATCGTCTGATCCGTACGACCACGATGCCACGGCTACAACGCGCACACGGCTGTTGCCTGATTGTAGTCAGATCAACGGGATTCTATATGCTGTCATCACAGCCTCAGCATGCATGTGCTTTCGAGCACATAAGTACGCGTTTAGATCGATCTGAAGTGACTTCCACTCGACGCGGATGGGTGTGATGCATGGTGATGCGTTGTCTATTGCCGAGAAGATCATTTGTGATGTCAGTCCCATCAACGCACTTGTCACCGCTGTCCAATCACCGTAACACGCGTGGGTGACCTGAGCAATCGCGCCAACCATGTTGCTTGAATTGTTTGTGGGGTTTCGAACGCGCGGCGCGGCGCTGATGCTGATGGCATCTCGCTCAAGCGATTGCCGCTCATGGGGCATACCGCATCCATGGAGAGCCCTGACATTGGGTGCGGAATCGATGAGTTCTGACTCTTGGGCTTGACATCCCGTCGTACAAGCTGATTCCACCACTCTCGGCGTGCAGCTGCACGTTGCTCACGTTCCAGCGCAATGAGCACAATCAGCGCCACGTGTGCGTACACCGTGCGCCAGGCAACCTCCGTTGCTGGAGACCAAAGCTCATGCGCACAACTCTCCAGTGTTCGGACCATTGCAAGACCTAATGCGTTGAAGTACGTGAGCTTGATACCGTAGCGCACATGGCGCTGTGCGAGTTGTGACGCGAACGACATGATATCTGAGGACTGCAGCATACTCTTGATGGAGCTCACGATGGACACGAGCGCCTTGCCTTTGACATGGATCGATGATCGGAAGAGTGGTTTTGCTTCAGGTACGATCTCGAACAAGAATCGGTAGAAGTTGTCGAAGAGGATGACCATGCGAGACACGGTCTCAGTTGGTGCTGCTTTGTCCTGCATCCCTGTCAAGGACGAGCGCCGCGTCTCCGCGAAGAGCCGATCCCAGTGCTCAATGATCATCTGCTGGTCGCCCTTTGTTGAATGGTATGCGCACTGGAAGTCGGCCAAGTACAATGCCATGACGCGGCGTTGTGCCGGTGTATAGGGAATTCGGGAGCGGTCATCTTCTGCCACAGCCCCGAGCGGCGCCGAGCGCGCGATGCCCATTACAGACAGCAAGCCCCGCGCGCTCACGCAGAGAAGCTCAGGTTTCGCTGAGCGAAGCGGCGTTAGGAAGTTGTGCGTCGCCACGCGCGACGCACAGCCTCTGGTCTGACCAAGCGATCTGCCTTAGATTACACCGAGTGTCGAATTAGCTCGTTCAACCAAGAATACCAGTGCTCGCGGCGCAAGATGCTTCTGATGCGATCAGCAGTGAGGCGTTGCGGCTTCCAGTTGGTTGCGTGTGGTTCAAATCGCGCGCTATCACGAAGTTTCGTGCTCGCCGCTTCTTGAATTTTTTTGCGCGGTCAGTGACGAAGGAGTTCACCGCGCCAATCATTTCGTAGTGCTAAGATAGTGATCGTGCGAGATAGCTTGTGACACATAGAATCACGCGATAGATTGGAAGAACTCTATAGACGGGGGCGTTGGTGACCTGGTACAATACCGTTCTGGGGACGAGTCCCCCCCCCTTGCATCTCGGCGCCATGTCCGTCGCCTTTTTTATTTAACACCGTTTGCCGCAGCTGTTTGTCACCACGGTACGGTAGCTCCCATTTAGGTGTTATTAGTGTCTGTTGATTGGTTGAAAACATGTCTCTGTTGCTGCCTTTCATTGGTTGAAATTCGAAGCGACACTTCAACCACCGCGCTAGGCGGCTCATTGCGTGGAAGGAGCTGGCAGCGACAGAGAATGAAGCTGACGGAGGCACATGCAGCGCTGGGAGTGACGAACGATACGCCACTGGAGACAGTGCGGCAGGCGTACAAGCGCCTGGCGTTGCGGTATCACCCAGACAAGAACCCGAGCGCGGACGCCACGGCCACGTTCCAGCGCATCTCGGCCGCGTACAAGAAGATCGCGGATCACCGCACCCGTCAGACGTCCCACGACAACCAGGAATGGGAGGACGACGACGAAGATGGCGGCGGATTTGGCCATGACAGCGACGACGATCTGGACGACATGGACATGTCGGTCGAGGAAATGATGATGATGTTCCAAATGCTGTTTGGTCCGTCCAAGCAACCATCGAGAAAGCCTCGACGCCGCGGTCAAGCAACAGCACGACGTTCGAGGTTCCCACCCGCGGCGGCGGGGCCGTTGCACTCGTCCATGTTTGCAGACCCCGAGATGATGCTATTCGACCAAATGTTTGGCGACATGTAGGTGGTGCTGAACGCAGTGCTCGTGAGAGTGGGTGGTGACTGAATGTTGTGCGTGATGGTTGGTTTAGGAGCGAATTTGAAGACGAATTGCTGGAAATGGCGGATTTTTTTCACATGGCTGCGGCCTACGCGGACGATCTCGAAGATGAATGCTGCAGCAGCAGCGATTCTGAGTGTGAAGCATGCGATGCCACCGAGACCACCGCAGAGCACGCAAACAACGAACCACAGCAAACGGCTGTGCCAGTCAGCAATGGTGCACCGTCAGCGATCAAGTCTGACCAGCCAGCAATCACAGTCAATGCCCGTGTGCGCGTCCTGGACAAGCACTTGGGCGTCGTCAAGTTTGTGGGTCCGGTTCACTATTCCAAGGGTGATTTCCTTGGAGTGGAGCTTGATGAACCTCTCGGCAAGAACAACGGCACCATCAAAGGCGTCTCGTACTTTGAATGCGCTGACAACCGCGGATTGATGGTGCGCGTTGTCGATGCCACAGTCGTTGCGTAAGCTCCATGTTATTCATGCAGTGGTCGCATTGGAATTTGAGACTAATACGACAGCATTTCTTATTTTCTCGCTTAGAAGACAAGACGTCAGAGAGAACGTGTTTAGTTCTTCTGGGCGAAGGCGACACCCTTGGCGATCTGCTTCTCGAGGTCTGGCATCATGGCATCGAAGTTGGCTGTTCGACGGCCGACAGCTTGCCAAAGTCGTGCACCTTCTCGACACCGTTTGGTCCGAGCGTCACTGGGGTCGAGAAGAATGGGAGCTTGGTCACGTTGTTCTCCGTGAACGAGCACTCCACGACGTTCTTCTCGTCGGCCATGGCGTCAAGGAGACGGATGGCGAAGCGGGCACCGGCGTAGGCCATCGACAAAGTAGCCGAGCCAGCGCCATCCTTGGCCTTGACGACCTCGTCACCGCCGAACTGGATGCGGTGCATGAGGGCCTTGATCTCCTCATCCGAGAACTTGGCGCCCTGCACCTGCGACAGCAGTGGCAAGATGGTGGTGCCGGCGTGGCCGCCAATGACGGTCACGTTGGTGTTGCGTGGGTCCCAGCCCTGGCTGTTGGCGACGAACGAGTTGGCACGCACAACGTCAAGCGTGGTGACACCGAAGAGACGCTTTGGGTCGTACACGCCGTGCTTCTTGAACGTCTCGGCGACGATCGGCACCGTCGAGTTGACTGGGTTCGAGATGATCAAAAGCATGGCTTCTGGGCAGGCCTTGGCGGCAACAGCAGCCAGCGACTGCACGATGCTGGCGTTGGTGTTGAACAGATCGTCACGGGTCATGCCTGGCTTACGTGGCACACCGGCTGGGATGACAACGACATCGGCGTCCTTGAGGGCAGTGTGGGCGCTGTCCATGCCGACGTGGCCCGTCACCTTGGCGCGGGTGTTGATGTGGCCAATGTCCGCGGCGACACCTGGCGTGTTGACGACGTCGAAGAGGCTGAGCTCCGAGATGTGGTCGCAGTCCTTGAGCAGCAGCGACATTGGCTGGCCAATGCCACCGGCGGCACCGAGCACGGCCACCTTCTTGCCGCCAGCGGCGGTGCTGAAGGCCATGCCACGGCCCACGGACGTGGCGGCAGCGGACGCAAGACGAGCGATCATGTTGTCGGTTCTGGAGGAGAGGGAGAGGCTTCGACCGGTGCTTCGGATGGCAAATCGGCGACTGATTGCGGCCGCAGGATACCGGCGGCCACCAGGAGAGCCACACACGACGGGCGGCCACCGTCGCGCAACCTTCGCGCAACCGCGCGATTGCACGTGGGCGTCAACGTGTGACGCAGGCCGCATCAGCGTGGTGGGTGATGCCCATTTTTGGCCAACGGGCAGGCGGTGTTGATGCGTTGATGACGCTGACAGGCCGAGAGCCACGGGCACCATGCGCATCAGCGGGCAACGGGCAGTGAGGATGAATGCACGTGGGCAATGCATGTTTGGTCGTCTGCGCCATGAACGAAGCAGGAAGAAGCAGAAGGAAGAAAGCATTGCCATTTTGATGAAGGCGCGTGAGAAGAAGGCATTTGAAGGATGGATGTGTCTTGCGCCGCAGAATTACTGTTGCCCCCAACCGCCGGAATGCGCACGTGACTGACTGCCCATGAGGCACTGGTGGTGGTTGAGATGCGCTGCAGTGGATGGTTGGTGCTGCTGATGTTTTGCGCAGGATCTTGGTCGCTGTGGTGTGCGTGTGACGACTGCAGAAGCACGGTAATCGCGTTGAGCTTATGACGACACACGCAAGATCTGTCGACTGCACACACGAAACAGCTTTCTTGTTGTGAGTAGTGGTGTTGATGCAGATTTGTGGTCTCGGACGCCGCTGCGTTCACTGGATGAGACTTGCTGGCTTGCCCAACCTTTGTGATCAGACCCAAGCTCCTTGTTTGTGTGATTGACCTCGAGCGTGATCTCCTGTCGAACGGGACTGACTCGCTGCTGTTGGGTGCCCGGTGCTGTGGTTGATAATGATACAGAAGCTGTGGTTATTGCTGTTGCACCTCCATTATCGTAGCCTCGGTCGTTGATCCATCTACAGCGATTTGAACGCAGTCATTTGCGCGTTACTAAACACTGCGCGCTCCAGCATTCCGGTGGTTGGTCGTGCTATGGCGACATCCGTCCGTATTGCACTGCAAGTCTCACCCGCGTTATTGCCATCTTCAATCTGTTTCTTCTTGCTTCGTTTGCGATGGTCCATGGCGTAGACAGCATTAGCCCGTATTCAATCGTTGCCTGCTCATATCACCTGCACATACACATCGAATCCAGCGCCGCGTCCTCGATGAGTGGACACCACGCCATCTGGTTGACGCACCAAACGCAGCTAACTCTTGTTGAATGAGTTTCGCATTGACCGGCAGCCACAGGTTGATCTCGACGGCGCCCGACAACAGCGCACATTGCGCGTCTATGATCTGCTGCTTGCCATTGTTGCTCGTGGTCAGCGCTATCTTGCTGTCAGTCTGTTTTCGTTGGCTGCGATGCGAATTGATGCAAGGTCATGGCTAGTCGGGTCAATAAATAGGGGAACGGGCGACATCCGAGAATCGGTAACTCAAAGTGCAAGTTGCCGTGGCAGTGAGAGGAGCGTGCGCTCACTAGCAAAGCGAAAGATGGACACGATGGCGGACGATTCCACCGAGCGAGCGCGCAGGAAACAGTTCATGGCTATGAAGTTGACGGATGAGGACCCAGAGAAAAAGTACAGCGACGCGTTTTTCAGCTGGGCGCCGACAAGTTGCGCGGACTCTATTTACCAGACGCGTACGATCCGTACATGGAGTGGCTGGAAAACCGTGAAATGGAGAACTGGAAACGTGAATTCGAGAAGCGGAAGCAGTGGAAAGCCCTCTGGAACGAAGATGAGGCTTTCTATGAGAAACAGTTGGCGGACCGCGTCGCGACTGAGTCAAAGGAGCATCTGCACTATGCAAGGGCGGTGATATCCATGGGGTGCAAACTTTTCATTGTCTTCGAAAGGCGTTCAGAATGGATTGTCCGCAGGCTACCGAAGCAGTTCGTCTTGACAGACGGCAAATCTTACGTCAACGAAGCAGTGACCACCCTGGAGTATATTTTTACTACGAGACGCGCTCTCCTTCCAGAGTTTGACAGCGTGACGCGCTTTCTGCAATGCTTCCAACTAGCGCTCCAGTTGGAAAAGATCGAATTTTATCAGGCGACGGCGATATCCACGGCGATTACGTACGATTCGGAGACCAATCTGATCACCATTAACACGCCGGAACCATCGGAATTACACCCGACAAAACAATTGCTCATACGAAAAAGCTACTGGGCCATCCTCCAGGTGCTGATGATGTCGTCAGCAGCGGAGGTCGTTGGTGACCCTGGCGCCGGTAAGACGTCACTACTGCGACTTGTCTACGGGCTGTTTGTGCATGACTGGCCAGGACCACTGACAGAGATAGTTGGAGCCAAAACGCACCAGGTACGAGCACGTGGCACTACGCAAGTGGGACGGCGTGTTCTGGATCATGGAAAGCGGACAGTTCCACTATGCGTGGAAGAGTAATGATGGCAGTCTTTACGGCAACATTAAAATTGTCGCTTCCAGCAACTCAAGGGCAACATAGAGCGATTTTTGCGAACATGAGTAGATCCAATAAAGGATTCAGGTTAGGACGCGAAAAACTTTTTTTACCGAAAACTCGCGAAAATACTCGGCGGACAGAAGTTGGTATTGAATCGATTTGCAGTCGATTCGTGCAATTCTCATCTCCAACTCATTCCTAAATCGTGAGTTGTGTCCGGGGGAATTTATCCTTATGGAGCTCTGATTTCATCAGATTCAGAACGGGTCAAAGGTGGGATTCAGGGTGCAATTATTGGAACTCCAAAATGAAATTCAGGTAGGATTTACATGTCAGCTTCGCTTGCGTTTCTTGCTTGTCCCGTCTTCATACTTACCACTGACGTCTTTCAGGTCTTCGCGCAGCAGCGACAGTTGGTCGACATTTTCCATGTTGAAGAACTTGACCTTTTTAGCCGTTCCCACATTCGATTCGTCGTAGTATGCGTCCACCAAGTTGAGCAGATACTTTTGTCTCGACTTCTTCATCCTCAGAGGGTACTGTTGATAGTTCTCAACGTTGTTCTTGTTGGCCACGTCGTTGCAATCACGTTCTCGAGCAAGGAACGAGTCCCATACAGAACCATCATCACTGGAGGTTCGCTTCAACTTCACCACCACTCCACCACCTTCGGCGGTAGTGACAACCATGCCTGCAACACTTTTCTTGATCCCCGGGACTCCAGCGGCCGAAAAGAACTGGAGGAGAAACCGCTTCCAATCGTAGAAATTCACATTTCCATTGGAGTAATCAGTTGCAACATTAGCGTGGGCACTTTCGTTCACAGTAGCAACCAGATCACGAACGGAGAGATTGTCTTGCTTGGCCATCTTCCGCTTGATGCAGCCAAACATTTGATCCACGTAACATTTAGTGTGCCCAGGAACCATGAAGTGTAATTGGATAGACGGATTGAAGCCCATCACGACACGCCAGATGCAGTAGTAGAACACGTATTTGTTGTGACAAGGCACGTCATACAGCACAAGAGTGCAATAGGAAGCGTTGACTTCCACGCAACCACGGACGGTTGCTCTGTGCCTTAGAGCAAAGTGGTTGCTCCAGCCCTCCGCAGTGAGGGCAAGAAGTTTGCAAAGGATTGCAAATGCAGAAGTGATGTATTACTC
>NSDO01000283.1:99256-110402 GCA_002286825.1 Lagenidium giganteum
CGCTCAAGCTGCCAGCGAGAATTCTGCTTGCTCTTTCATCCACGGCCAGCTCCTCTCGTCCTATCTGTAACATTTACCACGTCGCCATGGCAGTTGATCTTGTATGACCGCCGCCGCTGACATAATTCACCTTCATTTTCACGTACATTCCCATCTCCTGTGCTGTTCTTGTTGGCCGCACACGTCATTTGGAGCGCTCACGTCACAGATCCAAAGTCGTTAATTCCCATAAATATTGGAGGGAGTTTACTGGGTGCAAAAAATTTAAAAAATATGCGTGAGTTCGGAGGCGTAAATCTTAGGTGCGCTGGCAGTAATTTGCTGGGAAGGTAAATCGGAGCCTTGATATGAACGAATATGGTTGGTCGAGCTTATCATGGAAAATCGTCGATAAGAATTCAAGGTTTTTTCTTATCGACGATTTTCCACGTTAAGGCGCTTGGTGGGTTAAATTGGAGGGGATACGAAATTGTGGATTAGCCTGAACAGCGTCCATTGCTGCCATCAAGCAAATCGCTCCAGGGCATTGCGCTTTGACCAAGCGGCTGCGCAATGCGGGTGGGTCAGACGAACGAGCAACAGCAGTAAAGCAGATTTAGCAAAAGACATCGCGAGGTTGTGTGAGGTTGTGGTCCAGTCGAAATGTTCGACTTTGCGGGTGGCGAGTAGAATTGCACAAGTGGTCGATGCTTTGGCGGCGAATGTGTCGACTACTAATGACGACTGCCTTGTGCAATCTCGCGGTCAAGTGGGATGCGGCCTGTTTCAGGCACTGGTTGCGCCATATCGCTGTTTTCTTTGTTTGCGCACTGACAAAGAGAACTAACGATCGGAACTGGCAATGGTGCTGCTGTCGTGCTTATGACAACACATTGCGTCATATGAACTCTCAATCGTAACATTACAGGGTCAGTCGCGAGCTCTCCAACATGCGCATTTGCACTGCATTGTGCAGTGACTTTGTCACATCGCAATATAGAGAAGATTTGATGATTCCATTAGTAACGTTGCACTGATTCATGTCGAAGATCTGGGACGTTGTCACGCCTCTCAAGTTCTTGTAGAGTGCGTTGAGCACGGGCTTGTAGTTATAGAACACGTCGTGGTCTTCAACGCCCGCGCATTTCGAATTCATGCCAGCAGACTCCACGGCTTCGGTGAGATGCTTCAGTGTCCAGCAATTGCGTCTGGCGTTCCGCTTGCGGACGAGAGCGAAGCCGAGATCACAGGCATTCTTCGTATGGCCTTCGACAAGAAAGTGTAGTCGAACGCGCTTGAGCATGCCGGTGTGAGTCAGCATCAACATGTACTTATGGCGAAGTTGTTCGTGTTTTGGCCGCAACAGTTGTTGGCATAGATTGTCAGATCCCGACTTGATGGCTCACGGTCGTCCGAAGTAATAGATACGCGTCCAACAATGATATGACATCGTTGCTACCCTAGCCGCTCTATCACTCCGTGTATAAGAAGTTGGTGTTCACATTTTCACTTGCGCTGTGAACGCCAAAGAGATAGACCCAGTGTAGCGACAAGAAATACCACTCACTAGGCGTATCAAACGTACTTGGCAAGCTGAAATTGTGCGAGTAATCGATCGTAAGACTTCGGTCGCAGCTTCGGTGTCTTCCTT
Source organism: Lagenidium giganteum (assembly GCA_002286825.1). NCBI lineage: Eukaryota > Oomycota > Peronosporomycetes > Pythiales > Pythiaceae > Lagenidium > Lagenidium giganteum. The sequence goes on from NSDO01000283.1 coordinate 100,887, forward strand.
GTATTTCAATCTAAACAAAAAATGAGTATATCCAATAAAGGATTCAGGTTAGGACGCGAAATTTTTTTTACCGAAAACTCGCGAAATTTCTCGGCGGACAGAAGTTGGTATTGAATCGATTTGCAGTCGATTCGTGCAATTCTCATCTCCAACTCATTCCTAAAAAATCGTGAGTTGTGTCCGGGGGAATTTATCCTTCTGGAGCTCTGATTTCATCAGATTCAGAACGGGTCCAAGGTGGGATTCAGGGTGCAATTATTGGAACTCCAAAATGAAATTCAGGTAAGATCTACATGTCAGCTTCGCTCGCGTTTCTTGCTTGTTTCGTCTTCATACTTATCACTGACGTCTTTGAGGTCTTTGCGCAGCAGCGACAGCAGGTCGACATTTTCCATGTTGAAGAACTCGACCTTTTTAGCCGTTCCCACATTCGATTCGTCGTAGTACGCGTCCACCAAGCTGAGCAGATACTTTTGTCTCGACTTCTTCATCCTCAGAGGGTACTGTTGAAAGTTCTCAACGTTGTTCTTGTTGGCCACGTCGTTGCAATCACGTTCCCGAGCAAGGAACGAGTCCCATACAGAACCATCATCACTGGAGGTTCGCTTCAACTTCACCACCACTCCACCACCTTCGGCGGTAGTGACAACCATGCCCGCAACACATTTCTTGATCCCCGGGATTCCAGCGGCCGAAAAAAACTGGAGGAGAAACCGCTTCCAATCGTAGAAATTCACATTTCCATTGGCGCAATCAGTTGCAACATTAGCGTGGGCACTTTCGTTCACAGTAACAACCAGATCAAGAACGGAGAGATTGTCTTGCTTGGCCATCTTCCGCTTGATGCAGCCAAACATTTGATCCACGTAACATTTAGTGTGCCCAGGAACCATTAAGTGTAATTGGATAGACGGATTGAAGCCCATCACGACACGCCAGATGCAGTAGTAGAACACGTATTTGTTATTGTTTTGCCCAGAGCAAGAAGACGCCCGCAGCACCCAGGCGATGGTCCAGGAGGGAGAGAGCAAGATTGGCACCCTTGCCACCACCACGACTGTCAGCTGGATAGCTTCCTTCTGGTAGCAAGTAGTTCATTTGAGTATTGCTGGTTTCGCAGGCGATACCAAATATCCGCACGACTAACCCAACTTTGAAGTAGTGGGAGCCGGGTTGTCTCGTGAAGTAGGGGAGATGAATTGATTGTGCAAAATCAAATGTCAAATGCACCGTGTCGCTCGTATCTCGTGACGCTAGACATTGCGTGAGGTAAAACTGACGTTTCGCGGTCGCGCGATCACGATGAACGCGCAATGCTTCCTTCATGTCGTCCGGTACCGGATTCTGCTGGAGTACGAAAGTACGAAAGTCACAAAAGTCACTACCGCGATTGCGAATGCGGATATGAGATGCCTGTGAATTCCAAATGTCGACGAAATACGTGTACGAAACTTCGACAGCCAATTCGCCACCCACCAACTCCTCCTCCAACTGTGCATGCACGTCTGCCTTCACGGTACTTGAAGGCAAAAATTGCTTTGGCTTGACACCCTGCGAGCTCACCCACCAACTCCTCCTCCAACTGTGCATGCACGTCTGCCTTTACGGTACTTGAAGGCAAAAATTGCTTTGGCTTGACACCCTGCGAGCTCTCACGGCCGGATGCAGCAGACACACCATGCAGAGTTGCGTACTTCTCCAAAAAGGCGAAGACGATTTGGTTGATCACACCAGTTTTACTTGCACCACCTTTGTGTTCCGGAAACACCAGTGGACAATTGCGCCGTTAAGACTTGCCAGAATGTAGTCGACGGTGTTATGGCTGACTGCCATTATTGATTCGAAAACGCTTCGACATACCATGACCCCGTACAGATGGATAGAGTAGCATTGGCGTTTTGCTGACGTGTTAGGATTAAGGCCGCTTTGGAAAAATGCGCCAATGTAGGCGCGCTGGAGCTGTTGAGTGACGCGCTTGTCACGAACGGCAGTGATGAGAGCAGCGAGCGTCTGTCTCGGGATTCGGGGGAAACCTGCAGCGCCTACGCCCACAACAGCGTTCTCACGGCAGTGACACATTGCGTTGTCGAGGACTTCATTCACTTCGTTGTTGTCGATCACAGGCGCTGAAGGCACCAAACGAACGTCTTGAATCAACCCGAGGAAGGCGTCAGTGTCCTCAATGTCGTCCTCGTCCGCGGGCGAGTCYTCGTCTTCGTCTTCTACGTTGCCGTCAAACCACTCGCGTTCATACGCGTCGGCAGCGTCGCCGTCTGGCGTGTCGGCGAGCAGGTCTGCGATCCTCATCGTGCTGGTGAGTGGCCACTACGTCTCTGGCCAGGCGGCAACCTGAATCCTGTTGTGGGCCCACAGCTGGCATAGATCTTATGCCAGTCTGAGTCACACCCTGAATCGCATTGTGGACTTCAAGTGGCGGGAGCACCCAATTTGAGCCAATAAAGGACGATCCTCTGCGCTATTTCAGCCAATCAGTAGTACGTAAGATTTGGTCGGTCAACAACGTTTCCGAACATTCGGCGAACCTTTCCGCAACAAATCTCAACCGGCAAAAGTGTTAACGACTTCCGCAGGGTTACTGCGCTGGCGAAGAAACAATGCAAGTTGCGCAAAATGGGGTGTGGGTAAGTGTCAACTTTGAAGGCTCATATCTCTGGCTGTAGATCTCCAATAGACACCAAAAAGTATGCTTAAACGCTGCGCCTTTCATCAATGACCAACGCCATATTCACCGATTCAATCTTGCGTAACTTACTACCCTGAATCCTATTTTGGACGTACTCAAATGTCCCTTAACGCCAACCACACAAAAATGACCCTTATGACATACCGCATTTTCTTTGCCGCTTGCGTGTGCTGACCGATTACCTCCATGGCGCTTGCGTCCGGTTCACTGGAGAGCGACTGCTTGTAGCTAGCGCACTCGTCACAGACATTGCTTTTAGGCGCCGCCAAGCGGATCAACGGGCAGCGCTTTTGCACTTTCGTTAAGAAGTGTGAGAGCATGGGCAGGTGTTCTTGTTCTGAAAGCTCGTTGCACATCTCACGATGGATGTCATGCCACGTTAAGTTGGCCGGAATGAGAGTGTAATTTTGTGGTGTGGTGTAGCGCACCCATTATCCACCCACTAGCGTATGGCGCCGTATCCGCAGCGCCACGGCGGCTCCTGTAGTCCGCGAAGTCATCAAACCAACAGACCACCATGTCCCAATCCACTCGGGCGGCGTGCCTGTTGGGCATGTTCCCATGGTCTTCAGCGTCGACAAAGCCTTCGAGGACACGCGTTCTGTACCGCGAAACAGTCTTCTTAGTGAGCCCGTACAGGGCGGCGAACACGGGGCGACACACAATGCCAACGAGTGGGGCACAGTACGGGTGTACCAAACGCTCCTTCGTTTCGGCGTCTTCACTGCGCTTGCGCTTCGTTTCTGATGTCACCGCCATCATAACGCCAATGTCCGTGCGCATGCTTGTATGTTGTTCTCGGGTCGACAGACGCATGCTCGAGGCTCAGGCGATCGATAGCTCGTTCATTTTGCTTGCCACGCACTGGTCAGTGCATTTACACGTCTGGAGAACCGCCAAAACGCGCTCATTCTGTTGGCGTTTGGACGCCATGCAGAGGTAAGGCTATGGCAAAACGAGGAGTGACATTAAATGCGATTATGGTTCCCACTCTCACCACTCATTCTCAGCACATTGCCCGCGCATTTACAAGCTCGTAGTTGGCGTCCTCAGGAGACAGTGGGATGACTTCCAACACTCTTCCTCATCACGCTGCATCCTCCGGCGCGTGGAGACCGATCATCGCTCGAAGTTCAGCCATGCGTGGCGCAGGCACGCCCTTAGTGAACACGTCCGCAATCATTTTAGCCGTGGGCACATGCTCCAATGTCACGGTGCGCTTCTTCACAATATCCCGTGCGAACTTGAGCTTCACAGCCACGTGTTTCACCCTTCCTGACGTGGTCTCGCTTTTGAGTTGGAGTTGAGCCGCTTGATTGTCCATGAAAAGGACACTGGGCGACTCCACAGTCACCCCGATTTCCTGGAGTAGCGCTGGGACGCCGATGAGCTCCGTGAGTGTTCCCACAGCTGCAGCAAACTCTGCTTCTGCCGTGGACAACGATGGACCGCGAAGCTGATGTCGGGTCGTGTGCAGCGCGCGAGCCAAAGTAGGCTGCCCACGAGTGACTGAAAGTCTTGTCGCGACGGGCATGTTGCGTCACTGGCTACTGGTAGCAGATCCTCATCCTGCGACGCTGTCGTGTCGTCGTGTGGTGTCGCTGAGACTTTGACTGGGTTGGCCAGGCTCATATCGAATTTTCCCAGGAGCTCTTCAATGACCGCTTGCTGATGAAGGGCATAGCCGTCGCCGGTGTCGCGCACGCGGATTCCCAGGAATTTGCTCACTGGTCCTTGGTCCTTCAGCGCGATGCTTGCCATATCTTCATAGAATTTGCTCACACGAGCAGGACTGGTGCCGGTGTCTAAAGTGTCGTCGACATATACCCCAACAACGGTAACTCCACGAGCGTCGCGCTTCACGTAGACACACGAGGCAGTGTACGTTTGCCGATATCCCTTCCCGATAAGTGTTTTGTGCACCAGAGAGCGCCACAGTCGCCCGGCCCGCTTGAGGCCATAGAGGCCTTTCCTCAAACAGCAGACCAACTTTGTTCACATTGCTTGCGCCAATTGCTTACATCATCTCGCGACTGATCGTCATGCCTTGAGGCTTGTCGAGCACGATACGCAATCCTGGTTCCGTACACGCTTTCACGAATGCACTCGGCACATCGCCATGTCGACCAGGCGTACCCCATCGCTTTCCGAGGACGATGATCACGCGCACCTTCAGCATCTCCACAACATCGGAAAAGGTCATCTCAGAGTCGCGGCCGGCGACTTGCTCGTTACCACAGCCGACAAGGCGAGCTTTCCATTTGTTGATCACACCATCTCCACGCTTCTTTAGCTTGTAGACCCATTTGGTGTGCAAAGTCACATCGTCTGGCGCCAGCAGCACCACCACTTCCCAAGTACGATTCTTCTTCAGTGAGCGCAGTTCAATGGCTTCTGCTTCCGCCCACTGTTGCGAGTGATAAGATCGTTGTGCTTCCGCGTAGTTTTCGGGCTCGACATACTTCGTTCCAGCAAGCGTACGGGGGGAGGCTCTGGCACCACTGGTGCCTTCGAAACCAACGCCATGGACGCACCAACGAGCTTCGCAGCCTCTTCGCCTTCTCGAGCCTTCAGAGATATCTTGCGCGCACGCTGTGGTCGCGGCGGGTTCTGCGCAATGGGCGGTGGTTGCTGGTTGGCGGCATCTTGCGGTGACTCACGATCAGGACCCTCACGGTCGTGGGCACCACCGGCTGTAGCGGGAGCGCGAGGTGTGTCGTGGTCGCCCGAATCAGTGCCGTCCAGAAGTTTTTGATTGGCCTTGGCGCCAATCGATTCGATGTTGGACACATGGCGTGTGACGATCACATCATCATCATCGTAGGAACACCCTGTATCCGTTAGTCGCCTCCGATTTGCCGATGATCAGAGCTCGTGCGGCTATCGGTTTGAGCGAGCGCGTTCCTACTTTCCGATAAGTGGTGCATGGTGATCCAAAAGCGACAATCGCTCCAACATTCGCACGCATGTCAGTGAGCATTTTGAGCGGTGAGGCACGATGCGGGTTAGCGCGTGTCGGTGTCTGATTGAGGATATACGCGGCGTACTCTGCCGCATCGCCCCAGAACTTTGGCGGCAAACTGGAGCCAAAGATCATGCATCGGACCATCTTCATCACGGTCCGATCCAGCTTCGCCTCCTTCGGGCTCGGGACCTTTAGCTGCGGTTTGACGAAGAACTGCTGCAGACCAGGGAAACCATGTTGCAGCTACTCATGCGGCACCTGCGGTTGGAGCTCTTGACCATGCGAGGGTTGTGCAGGCCGTGGTATATGCGAGCTTGGGAGTACACGAGCAACTGACATGCCGGCTTGGAAATGCGCGCTCCTTTCATTCGCATCTCGGACCAAATCGTCAACCCTCAGCCTTCGATCATAGTCAACATTTAGACTCAATCTCCTGGTGTCAAGTCCTCCACGACGATCATTGCAAACTCTGTCGTACTGGGCATCGTTGGCCCCACGAGACCGCTCCAGTGTGTCGATGCGGTTGATCAGACGGGCCATCATGTTCATCAACTGGTTCATCGTGACGTCTTCCGTTCGGGGTTGTTCTTTCTCTTCTACTATGTCTGGCGCAACCGGCACAGCTACTTGCCCACCTGCCAGCTTCGTGGCGGGTACGTTGCTTGCTTCGCGCTTGGCCTGGCCCCTTGGGCTCATAACCTGTTGGCGTTTGGCCGCTATGCAGCGGTAAGGCTATGGCAAAACGAGGAGTGATATTAAACGCGATTATGGTTCCCGCTCTCACCACTCATTCTCAGCACAGTGCCCACGCATTTACAAGCTCGTAGTTGGCGTCCTGAGGAGAACGTGGGATGACTTCCAACACATTCACCTCGGCGCTGGTCGGAGTTGCGTCAGGCACTTGCGGTGCGGTTTAATCGGGGTCGCTGTCCTCCAGGTCGGAGACCTCATCGAAGGAAGAGTCGGAGTCTTCCACCAGCAATTGATCATCTGGCGAGTCTTCATCTTCGTCAGCGGCGCTGTGGTCGGAGGACTCAAGTCCCCCGGTCATCGTAGGCTCGATGCGTTTGGATTTGTGACGACCACGGATCGCTATTTTCTTTCGTTCCCTCTTACGGACGATTTGATGAAGGGCGTTTTTCTCAAAACTCTAAAAGGGCGTAAGGGGCGTTATGTTATAATCGGTCTCATATAGCGTAGATTTGATGATTCCATTAGTTACTAATATCCAGTAGTTACTAATGGAATCATCAAGTCGTATTGCGATGTGACAAAGTGGTTGACTGGAAAACTGGTTATTATATTCAATAGGATAACGACGAGCGTCGGTTGGTGCGCAGGTCACTTGCGTGGCCCGCGGCCAAGTCAATCTCACTTTTGGGTTTCCCTCCAACCGCACAAGCACTCCTGCAAGCAACCTCCGTTCCTCCCTGCACTGCAGATATACCTTAACAGGTTATGAGCCCAAGTACGATGACGGACAAGACGACGACGATCTTGACAAGTTCAACGGCGACAACTACGCCAGTTGGGCCAGCTACATGCGGGGCGTGTTCCTGACCAAGTCTGTGTGGCACGTCGTCAACCTGGTGGAGACTTCGAAGGTCAACGATGCGCTCGCGCAAGTGGAGTATGTCAAGGCTAACAACGTCGCTCTTGGTGTCATGCTGCTCCACATCAAGGCCGAGTACCATCCTCTGCTGAACGACTGCGAAAAAGCATGGGTGGCATGGCAGCGACTGCGAGCCATGTACCAGGGCCAGCAGAAGGCTGGCCGCATCTACCTGAAGCGTCGCATGTTCAGCCTGGAGATGGCCGAAGGCGACAATGTGCTGGAGCACTGCAACGAAGCGCTGGGCATTCACGCTGAACTCGCGAGTATTGGAGCAATGATGGAAGACGAAGACATTGCAATCTGTCTGTTGCGAAGCCTGCCGAAACGCTTTGAACACGTGGTACTGCACATGGAAATGAGCAGCACGGAGCTGAAGCCGCAAGACGTGATCAAAGCTCTGACCAACGAGCATGTGAAGCGCACCGCCGAGAAAACAAGTCCGCGGACGATGCCAACGCGTTCAATGCGAAGAAGGAAACGAGAACGTGCCACGTGTGTGGCAAGGTGAGCCACTTAGCTGCCAAGTGCTGGCAGAAGCCTGGTCAGCGACAACGTCAAGGTGGGCAGCGCAGTGCCAACAACACCAACCTGGAAGACGACTTTGATGCACTCGCGTTCGCAACATCGTTTAAGTGCAGTAAGGGTGCTGCGGGTACCGGCAACGACGGGCGTCGGGCCATCGACAGTGGTGCCACGCATCACATCTGCAACGACAAGACCAAGTTCGCGCAACTGCACGAAGCCAACCATGGCACGCTGACGGTGGCCAACGGTGCGCATGCCATCATTTGCGGTGTCGGTACGGTGCACGAGACCTTGGTGCTACCAAGTGGCAAGACACGTGACTTGGCCATCAACAACGTGTTGTATGTGCCAAGYGTCGGCAAGAACCTGCTGTCGATCCAACAGATCAACAAGCAGAACCAGTTCAAGGTGATGTTCGATGACTCGGGTATGACCATCGTCGACAAGTCGAAGCAGTCCACGGTGGCAGTGGCCGACTACGACGCCGGTCTATACTGGTTGCGGGTAGCACCAAGTGCAAATGCAGCAATTATGACACGAGGTGGTGACACGGTCCATGCTCGTTTGRGTCACGCGTCGAGTGGCATGATCGACAAGATGGTCAAGCACAACATGGTGGTTGGCATGACCAGTGGTGGTGGTGGCATCGAAGCATCGTGCAAGGAGGTGCCAACAAGGCAAGATGGTGCAGAAGCCCTTCAAGTCGAGCACTGCACCAGATGTCAAGTACAAGGCTTTCGAGTTGCTCCACTTCGACATCTGCGGCCCCATGGAGCAACTGAGCATGGGTGGCAGCAAGTACCTGCTGCTTGTGGTCGACGAGTTCAGCGGGTGCATGAAAGGATTCTGCCTGCGCAACAAGTCCGACTGCGCACTGCACTTGATGCGCTATATCAACACCGTCGAGCGGCAGTTCAAGGCCAAGGTTAAGTGTGTTTGCCACGATGGTGCCAAGAAATTCGCGACCCATGAACTCGACAAGTTCTATGGGTCCAAGGGCATTCAGCAACAAGTTACTGTGCCGTGTGCACACCAGACCAATGGCACTGCCGAGCAGGCCATTCGCACTATCGTCACCATCGGGCGTTGTCTGTTGCACCATGCGTCGCTCGACAAGTCGTTTTGGGCCGAAGCCGCACAGACGTGTTAAGGCTATGTGCGGGAGGAAGAAGGGAGGAAGGGAGCGCTTGTGTACTTGGGGGGAAAACCAAAAGTGAGAGAGGATTGATCCCGGCGCAGACCAGCACAGCTGCGCCACCGGATTTATGCAGTGTCCCAGGTGGGACATGAGAACACCTGTTCCTATCTACCAATGAGAATGCAGCAATGCGACACGTCAACCACATGGTGGCTAACGCAATCAAACGTAAACAACCTGGCTACCGTAAACAGCGTAATCATAGCGCAATCACCTTGAATGCGTGCGCTGGGCACATTGTACCGAGGCCTGGGTACCTTCAACACGCCCCCTCAATGGGCACAGGCTTGGATGCCGAGACACTTGGTCAGGTCTTGGTGACGTGGTCCTGGCACACCSTTGGTCATCAAGTCGGCAAGCATGTCGACAGTTGGCTTGAACKCGACACGCACTTCATCGCGCTTGACTTCATTGCGGATGTGGTGGAACTTGATGTCGATGTGCTTGGCGCGACCGTGGTTGACTGGGTTCTTGGTCATCTTGATGCACGACTGGTTGTCTTCGAAGAT
>NSDO01000284.1:0-54593 GCA_002286825.1 Lagenidium giganteum
CTCTTTGTCGGAGCTCATCTTCGATTCGACGATCAAAGCCATCTTCATCAAACGAGTCGTCAGCTTCATCAAACTCACTCAAGAGGTTCTTTCGTGGTGATGATCCCCGAGCTTCTCGGTACTCTAATAACACTTTTGTCGGCGTCTTTCTAACGCCTTTATCCTCAATCGCCCTTTTTAGAGCTCTCGAGTTAGTTGGTGTTTTATTAGCTGGGGTGTTCTCACGCTTTCTCTTTTCTGCTTTTTTTGCGCTCTGAACAATCTCAACAATAGCATCCAAAGTAGCGGCTCTCTCATCGTCACTCAATTCTTCAAACTTGTACTTTTGGAGAAATATGCTTTAATTTCCACTTTGATATCGCGAGGTCTCTTTCTCGTTGCTGTGCTTGCATCCTTGTCGAACTCATCAACCATCTCAGTAATTGTAGCTTTGAGGTCATCTAGCTTATGCATCTTATCGATCTTGTCCATCGCTTGAGACAGCGTAAGCGCTCGTTTGGTTGGCTTCTMTGTCAGCAATGCATCAAAGTACTTYGGAGATTCAGCCTCGGCGTCAAATCCTTGATYTTGAATGAGAAATCGAACGCTCTTGCGACCGGAATCAAGCAAGGATTTATATTTTGTAATTGCCTTCGGAGATAGTACTGGAGATGATTTCGGTTGAGTAGGAATCTGAATAGCTGGCGTTTGTGGGATTGGAGCTTTTTCTTCAAGATCATCTGCAGTTAGATGTGTGTCAGTTACTCTTGGCCCAAATTTGATCTTTTGGATTTTCGGTGGAGGGCTTATTGATTTTGGAGTAATGATAGGAGGTAGTTCCTCAGCTTTCTTCGACGGAGGAGTTGGCGCCGCTGGAGATCTCATTACTACATCATTCAAAATTTTTTAGACGACTTCCCTGGAGAGGGAGTCGCCATCGTGACATCTGTATCAGTCACTGTCGGAACAAATTTTACTCTAACTGGTGATCGTTCTTGGAAACCTTTGGCAGTTATACTTTTTTTGGTGCTTTTGGGGGTTCTCCTTCGTCACCCTTAACGACCGGAGGAGCCTTCTTGGTGAGCTTACTAGTGATCTGATCATAGTCGTAATCACGCGATTTGCTCATAACTTGTTGGAACAGATTTGCCAACGAATCGCTGCTAGCGTCGGCTAGTGCTTGCTGCTGAATCATAGCTTTCAACTTTGCGCCTTGAACAAAATCGCTTTTGGCCATTGCATTGTAGTAGCGATCGTATGCTTTTTGCTTGGTTTGGTTGTCAGTGAAGAGCCCGTTCGTTGTTGCTGGATACTATATTTGGCAGATCAAAAAAATACTAATAGAGCGTGAATGGGCATCTAATAGAACTCGAAGAGTTCATGCTATCTTTGATTGCTAATGTTGAACAGCGCCTTGCGAGACTGTGCCCATTGCAGTGTCGACGGTAGCAATGACTTCACGTAGGATATGGTAATAGATCGTGAGCGCGTAGTTYGTGTTGTTCGTACCACTGACAATGATCGACTTACTCGCGCCATCTTCACTTGGGAGACGACGACCAATATCAACTGCAACGAATCGGTCAAGCGATTCCCATAGACGTTGAGAAAGTAAACCAGCGTTTGTTACATCATCAAGACCACCATCAACGCCAGACTTTGCCATTTCTTGAACGAAGAGATCATAGCCGAAGTTGACAGRATTATTCCAGATTGGGATATTTCCTACCGTTACTTGKMAGTTACKTAACGCAGCGAAAGGACTCGTCRTAGCTGGTACGGTGGAGAATGGACTACGGAATGGATTGATTACGTCAGGAAGAGAACTGGCACCAGCAGTTGGGTTGGTGATGACGGGCTGCATAATCAATTTCTTTGGATTGGCAATACCATTCGTGACCGTCCATGTAAACGATTGACCTGCTTGAACAGTGAATTTGTTGGTAATGCGTTCGAAGTAACGGAATGTCTTCTTTTGGATGAGAGCGTTATCGGCAGACGGGTTTGGACTGTACGTTGGAACTAATAAACGAGAGAATGCTTGAGATGGCKCAATGCCCGTACCGGAAGTTGGGGTWCCATTCACATCAGCAGTGATGGTGAGAGTAACTTGCGAAGCAGGAAGTGCAAGAACGGTTCCAGCACCAGTCGCGGATGCTAAAGCAGACGAGAGGTTCCACAGGATCGGACAAGTGTTGCCAAATTGCATGTTGTTGCTCAAGGTGGCAATCTGAGCTGGGGCAAACGTTCCTCCTGTCGAATCAGTAATGATTAACGTACTGGAGCTGTTGTAGTTAATGTAGATGAAGCCTTTCGTATTCTTCTGCATTGGACATTTCTTAAAGTAATCGGAGATGTCGGCTAGTTTAACGCAAGCCAAGTAATGAGCTACGTAGAATGGCGCTCCGGCAGCAACAGCKCCAGCAGGCGCAACGTATACTTGAGGTTTCGATACGGMTTGAATGTTCGCAGTATTKCCCATGACATCAAATGCAAGTTTACCACTCTGTTGATCAAGCGAAGTAAACATCGAGCGCTCAAGAGCACCCTTGTTGTTGAACGTGTTTGCAAGGCCGAATTCACCGACATTGTTGGTAGCAGTCATGAAGCTGTTGGTTGCCAAGTTATCRATGGCTTGGGCAGTATTTGGAACTGGAGGAGCGAATTCATCAAGGACAAAGTTGCTTGTTGCTCCTCGTTTGAGGTAARAGTTGTAGTCCCATTCGGTTAGCGCCTTGAACGTCGCATTGACATTTTCATGAACTTGATTCGTTTGAACGGTCACGCCATCTACCACAACTTGAACGGAGTCAATGAATTGCCAGGCATCTGCCTTTGGAACAAGTTGATCGATTGTGCATGCAGCCGTCGAGGTAACCGACGAGCCACCACCGTTGAGAATCTGAAGCTTGATCGGAAGCTCAATGATAGCTTCTTCCCAGTTCACGAAAGCGGCTTGCGAAGAGATCGTCGAAAGATTGAAATAAATCTGACCAGAATACTGACCAGTGTTTGAAGCCGAATCTTGGATGTAGGTCCATTTCTTATCACGGAAGAGCGTTTCAGCTGAAGCTGGTTCAACTGAATGCTCGAAGGCAGAGATATCACTTGCGGTGGACATTGTATAGTACGAGATTACTTTATATTGGGCAAGATATAGATCGTCAGCAAAAAATAATAGCAATTAAAAATTGCATGGTATCTACGAGACCGAGTATGAGCGAGAAGAACATTATTAAATTATCTAGAACGACGGATGATCAACTGATGAAACTCGCGAATTCACTTGGCGTGAAGGTAGATCAAATCGATTTCAAGCAGAATCTGGACAAAAGCAAGAACTACTGCATTTTGAACATGGGTACTCCAAAGCTTGGTGGAACRCATTGGATCGCGGTCTSCAATAAGGACAAGTGCTACTTTGATCCGTTGGGGCTTCCACGCCCTCGTGTAATTCCAAAAGGCTATTCCTATCGGGACGTTGACATCCAAGATCCTCGTTTTGGTCATTGTGGACAGTATTGCGTGCTCTGGCTTTACTATTTGCAGCATGGAAAGTTGGGTAACTTTTTCAAGCTATTTCGAGGTATCAACTCATAAATATAGTAGCCAGCCATGCATGATCATATCGACAACTACAGATATGAAGTTTACGGCCGCTTGATTGCTGAATTTTAAGACTTTGACTTTGTCAGTGAGCTCACGCGCATTGACAAGATGATTGAATCTCAGCATGAACGGATTCAAGAGTCTCAAAATCAACTCGTTATCATCAATCGCGAGTTTCTGCCTGGTGACATTGAAAGCGTTTATCGCGAGCGTGCCCTTACCGCTATGAACGCACCGATAGACTTGATAGACTGGAAGCGCTCAAAAGTGAAGTGAAGCGCCTACAGCTCTTGTAAAAAAAATATAGCAGCTACTTCTTACTGCGCTTACAATCCATCTTAATCAGCTTCAGAGTTTGGTCTCTGAGACTTTTTTGCTTCATGTTCGGCAAGGTTTCGAGAGTCGGACGAAAGATTTCAACTTGTGCCTGGGCTAATTGATCTGCTGCCGTTGGTTTGTAGTAGTTTTCATCGATATGAGCTGGCGCATCAATTGTCTCATCATCAACATATTCAATTTCCATCACTGCTATATATTATCAGACATTCCTGAAATATATTCAACATAATGTAGAGATGATGTAATTACCTTCATATTTGCACGTGTCGTTTTTGCACTTGACGCTCAGCGCGTACCATGACTATCTACCAGTGTTATTATCTATATCTACAAGTCTCTAATTTTTTGTGTCCCTGGCGAAAAACACATTACCGCCTAAGCACTCTGTTTCTCTAGCCACCGTTTGTGTTTCAGCGATCGAATGTGAACATGGCGATTTGCAGCAGAATATTTACCATCACACTCGCAATTGAATCGCGTTGCAAGGCGCACTTTGGATATTGCTTCCCATCTTTGCTTATTGGCCTTATAAYATTGCTTGTTGTAGGCGCTAATGCTGTCTTTATGATTCGATCGATAATCCATCTTACGTAGATGATCAATCGTAAACGCATAATTCTTATTTACTGCTGTTTTTCTAAATTTTGCAATCCAAAGCTGCTCATAAGCTTGAAGATGCTGTTGGTCGACAACCTCATACTCCTTCACGAGAGTGATCTTGAATTTATCAATGCCATGAGTTTTAAGGTATGGAAAAATTGACATATGTGTATGCTTGCCTTCCACCCAGCGTCGAAATTTATTTTTGTGACCTTGCCAACGCCATGATAGTTTGTTGAGAGTAGAACCAATATAGCATAGGTCACTTTCAAGGTGAATGATTCTGTAGACTCGGCCAATCATTATATTTCTCAAGCTGAATTCCCAAATTTTTTAGTTTCTATATATTGATGAATATATTTATCAGAAATAAAAATAATTCGTCGAGTTCCGAGGTTCCGAAACCGAGTTCCGAACCGGTTCCAAAACGATGTCGTACTTACTAGAGCTGCTGTGGTGCTTCAATTTAATAGTGAATTGCAATTATTTGGCGAGTTGTGGGTACTCGGGTTCCAAAATTTTCGGAACCAACGTTTGATATCTAGTTACATTGACATCTGCTGCTGGTGCTCGGGTTCCGAGTTCCTATACTATTAAATATATATAGAATATTTATAGACAGGGGGGTAGGGTATAGAGGAGAAAGAAGAGATAGACAGTGTAGAGATTTTTGTGGAACTTGGGAACTCAGTCCCGCATTGTGTATAAAACCTACCGTGATCATAATTGTTGATGTTACATCGGTTCGGTGACACGGAACTGGCTCATATCAGGTTTCAGAACTTTACGCACTACTGAATTGTATTAGCTACAATCACTCTGGTGGTCCCTCGTTTAAAGTGACAAGTTCCGAGGTTCCGAAAAATTCACATTAGGAATTAGAAACTTCGCGCGTTCTTTCTCTTGGCGTACGCTAGTGGACGGACTGCATTGATTATGTTACATCGTCCGCTCAACCTGTGCATAAAATGGCATCTAGAGTACCCCTAGACCCCCTTAGAGACCACGTTAATGTACAGCAAGTTACAGAACTTGCTGTAGTTACAGACAAATTGACTGACTTCATAATGAAGTCAGTCAATTTGTCTGTTTACATAGAAGATGAAGCTGACACCGGTGGAGGTCAAGACCGTGGAGCATCCGACGCGCTGAAAATTAACTTGATCTGCAAGCGAACGTTGATCATTGGCAGTGTTCAAGCACAAACCACGCGAATCGACATACGTCAAACCTGTTGGTGAAAGCGAAACTGATTCGACGCGAATGCTCCGTAACAAAGGGTTCGCTTGCCTATATTTAAAGGGGAGCTTACTCCTAGGTGTACGGCGGCGATTCCCGAACGTAAGCTGACGCTACGGTGAAAGATTTTATAGCCCTCGAATCCCAACAATTTGAACTAGCTCGGTCTCTTTCCCTTGCGGAAGTCCCTGTCCAAATACCGTTTCGATGTCGAATGTGCTTAGCTTCTCTTGCTCGACCACAAAATATATTTCGAGCTTCTTCACCTCAAACTGGGGCAATTCAGACAGCTTCTTCAGCCATTCGTAAAAGTGGTTGATACGAAAAGAGTGCTTGTGGGCACTTGTCACTTGCACCATGCGCACGTGCTGAGTACGTTTGCACACCATAATAGCGTCGTAACCACCTTGATTCCATTTTTCTGGCTTGATCCAAATGGGGTGAGAAGAAGAAAGCGCAGGTATTCCATCTGTAACGACAATAAGTGATTGAACCCACGTGTCAACCGCGTTTCCTGCCGCATCGACAAGAGCGAGACCGCCATTGCGAATACTTGCGAAGAACACCATCTCCAACATCCATCCATTCAATGCTGGATTTGAGCTGTCTCGATGCGTCGACATGAACTTCTTGACAGCCTCTGGACTGCATCTGACGGCAATTAGTGTAGCAGCATACTGACTGATGACCGGCGACACAGCACCCTTGCCATGAGGTCGCTGAAACATCCCAAAGAGACGGTCGATGCTTGAAGGCCACTTGTTGCATAAGTCGCAGCATCGCTCAAAGAGTCTACGGCGTCACTTAACTTCATCGCCACAATTGCAGTGCGGAAGTGAAACATATAATGACAGGATCCACCTACGTAGCAATACGTGAACTTCATCGTTGCCGCGCGAGGCATCTCTTCACTCGGCAACACGGCGGTGACTCGCCCGTGGTAAGGTTCAAGAGGACCTGGAGATCCGGACTCGTGCAAGGGAGTTCCACGTATGGTCGTGGACTCTGGATGAGTACCTCGATGCGGTCAAGGATGACGAGGTATTCAAGATTGTATCGCAATGTCTGGCTGGACGCCTCTCCCCGAGGTCTACCAAACAACACACCAAACGAAGCTACCAAACATGTTAAGTAAATTATGGATATTCAGTGTACTAAAGTGCACCCATCAAGAGATCCCGAGCTCGCTCCAGCGCTTGGTGACAAACATATCCCGCGCTTTGATGAGCCATGTGAACCACGAGCCCATGACAAAGCCACCGAGGAATGGCAGTTGGCTCACGCCACCGCTCGGGCCGAGAGGCAGAAGCATCACTTCGACGGAGGGGATTGGGTATGGCGTGATTTCTTTCTCAGGTGCCTTGATCAGTGTTGCCAGCTGCGCCGCAAGGTGCTTGCCTTGCAAGCCTGCAATGTACGCCAGTTTCTGGACTGGCAGATCGCTGGCGTCGCCGATCACAAATACATGCTTAAAGTCTGGGTCGTCGATTTGCATTCGATCGTTCACGCGGATGGCTCCGGTTTTTGTCACAAGCGATGGCTTGACATCCGCCACCAGCGCTGTCACGGGGAGCATACCTGCGCACAGCAGTTGTAGGTCCGATTCGATCTGCGTGCCCTTGTCCGTGGTGATAAAGCGGGTCTCCGCACAGTTCTTCGTCAGCCTCTCAGTGAGACGTTCACCGAGGATGACTTTGACCTTGAGCTGTTGAAGACCGTACATCAAGTTCTCACGAAATCGTGGCAGAAGTTTTCCGCTTGCAATCAGCTTGTCATTGCCGTCGAGCAGCGTGACGCTCTTCTCTGGGTACTTGGCCGCGATCTCTCCGGCCACTTCACAGCCGACGGCACCACCACCAACGACCAGAATCTTCTTGGCCAGCTCAATCTGCTCGCAGACGTCATGCAGCTGCTGCACCGCTGCCGCACGACTCAGGTTTCTTTCATCCGGTTTGATTGGCACAGTGTACGTACTGCCTGTGGCTACGACGAGATAGTCAAAATGGACCGAGTCTTCGCTCTCGCTTGGTTGATCGTTGCTGCCGATGTTGCGGAAATAGATGGTGTTGGTCTCGGCGTCGATCTTGGTCGCAATGGCACGTTGGATTCGGACGAATGATCGCGCTGCTTCTGGGAACGCGTTGTCGTACGGGACGAACAGCTTTTCAGCGAACGTTTCCTCGACGTACGCGCGTGGTGCGCCCGTGGCATGGAAGAGGTGAGTTTGCTTCTCGATGACAAGGACCTGGACGTCGTCACTGGCGGTGAGATGTGCTGCCAGGTCTTGCGCGCATGCGATGCCGCCAGGGCCTCCGCCGATGATCACAATTCGCTTCGGCATTGTTGTGCTTGTGCGAGAGGAGGCGAAAGGTCGAATGCCATTGCCTTCGTCGCTTGTCCGCAGTTGAGCTGATCGAGTGATTGATTATGTCATCAAAGGCATCAGCACTGAGAATGATGATCCAGACGTCAGCGACACACACTCGGCATTCTGCTAAGAACAGGTACTACTAAAGTGCTAGTATAATAGTAGCGGTGGCAAATTGTACGAGGCTGAGTCAATGTTGACGCTGTATTCAAGGACAAGAAAGATGTCGTAGATAGACAGTTGTGTGTGAGTCACTCAGCTGTGCGATCAGGTCGGGACCGTGGCACCGAGTTCGCCCCACTTCATTGTGACAAACATGTCCTTAGCTTTGATCATGCGCGTCATCATGTTCCCAACGACTGAGCCGCCCATGACGGGCAGCTGCGAGACGCCACCGTTGGGTCCAAGAGGGACGATCAGCGCGCCCACAGCAGGCACTGGGAAGGGCTTGAATGGAGCCTTCCCACCACGGATTCTAGCCAGGAGCTCTCCGGCAAGATGCTTGCCCTGTTCACCAGCGAAATACGCCAACTTTGGGGTCGCATGGTTGCTGGCGTCGCCGACAACGAACACATTCTCGAACTCAGAATCGTCCAGCTGCATGCTGGCGTTGACTTTGATGTAGCCGTTGTCCTCTACCAGTGATGCCTTCATGTCCTTGACCAGCGCTGACACTGGACGTTGTCCCGCACACAGCAATTGGATGTCCGATTCGATGACTGTGCCTTTGGTAGTCTTCAGGGTGCGCTTCTCCAGACAGTTCTCGTTTAGGCGCTCGTCGAGACGCTCGCCAAGGATCACTTTGACATTCATCGCCTTCAATGCATCCATCAGCTTCGTGCGGAGCTTGTCACGGACATTGGCGTTTGCCACTAGCTTGTCATTGCCATCGAGAATCGTGACACTCTTGGTTGGGTACTTGGACGCGATCTCACCCGCTACCTCGCATCCCACAGCGCCTCCTCCGACGATAAGGATGCTCTGGGCGTTAGTGATGTGGTCACGGACATCGCCCAGCTTCTTCTCGACCGTCGAGCGGTGATAGTCATCCGCGTCGGGTTTGATGGGCACCGTATACGTGCTTCCGGTGGCGATGACGAGGTAGTCGTACTTGATCTTGTCATCACCTGATGGCTGGTCGTCGTCTCCAATGGGCTTGAAGTGCACTTCGCTCGCGCTGGCGTCGATTTTGGTGGCGACTGCCCGCTGCACCTTGGCAAAGGCGCCTGCACCCTTGGGGAAGGCGTTGTTGAACGGGATGAAGAGTTTGGGCGCGAACGATTCTTCAACGTAGGCCCGGGGCACGCCGATGGCGTGGAATTGGTAGTTTTGCTTCTCCAGAACGAGAACGTGAGTGTCGTCGGCTGCGCGCAAGCGACGCGCCAGTGCTTGAGCGCAGGCGATCCCGCCTGGGCCACCGCCGATGATCACGATCTGCTTGGGCATGGCAGCGACGGGACCTATCCTGGTTGTTGTGAGAGAGCACGCGAGTGGAGCGCAGTGCTACGGAGAAGAAACTGCAAAGGCAATACTGCTGCGCGGGCTGCGGGGGGAACTGAGTTGCTGACACAGAGGGCGTCGCAATGAGCGGTCGAGCAGCACCGACGGGTCGCGGCACAGATTTTATCGAAGGAACGCCTTCGAGAACTTGCGAATGGATTCGTGTATATATATGATCATGACGAGATCAAAAGTTGAACTTTGCTTGGCCTTATTCATAGTGTGGGGCGCTGTTCCCGGAGCAATGCATGAAGCTTCCATTTTGCGGAGCGCGCTGTCATGATTCCACGAGGAAATTTGTGTGTGTTTCACAATTTTAACTCCGTAAACGATGGGAAGGAATTTTGTCCAATCACAGTAGAGCAAGGCACAATCCACAGATTGCGTCTGACTGAGAGTCACGTGATGCTGGCCGTGTTTGTGCCGTCCGAGTCTGTGATTGGCTAATTATCTGATCAGCCCCACACGTTGCTGATGTCATCGGCATCAACGCTGGTCATTGCAAACGTAGCCACTTGGGCAAGCACCACGGCGATCAGCATGGAGCTGGATAGGGCATTGAACGCATGCGCAAGTGATGAAACCATGGCAAGTACCACTTTCAAATCTACCGACAACCAACACTCGAGCAACAACCAACAGACGAACTAGCAACATGCCCAAGCAGATCGTCATCATCGGCGCCGGTCCAGGCGGTCTCAACTGCGCACAAGCATTGGCCGCACAGCTGCGTCCTCAGGACGACACGGATGTCGCGCTACTGGAGATGCAGAGCTTCTACTTCCATGCTGTCGGCATGCCTCGAGCATACGTCGACGAGGCGTTTGGAAGCAAACTACTGATCCCGTACGACGAAGCGATCCCGAAGAAAGGACGCGGCGTTGTGCGTCACATCCGTGCCATTGCGACCAAGATCGACGGCAAAGCTAACCAAGTTGTGTACCGCACCATTGGTCGAGACGATCAGCCTGCTACAATGGACACCACGATCTCATTCGACTATTTGGTCGTGGCCACCGGAAGCACGTACACGACGCCAATCAAACCAGATGGCGACGACTACCGCCGCGCGGCCTTTGAAAAGAAGCTTCAGACCACGTTCTCGCAGATTGCTTCCTCGGACAAAATTCTGATTGTCGGTGGCGGTGCTGTTGGGTGCGAAGTGGCCGGAGAGATCGCGGTCAAGTACCCCCACAAAAGCGTGACGTTGCTCGAGGGCAATGATCGACTTCTGGCTGGCGCCGACGTTCGCGACAAGCTGCGCGACAAGCTGATGGAAGGCCTGAACAAGCTTAACGTCAAGGTGATCCTGGGCGAGCGACTGGAAGAACGTCTCACAGAAAACGTGTTCAAAGAGCGCACTCTCCGCACCAACAAGGGCACGACGATCCAATCCGACGCGCAGTTGCTGTGTGCAGGCATGCATCCAGTGTCAGCGCTCGTGGCGGACATGAACAAGTCGCTTGTGACTGCGTCTGGAGCGATCAAAGTGAACGACCAGCTGCAATTGGCGGACTCGTCGTTTTCGCACATCTACGTGGTTGGCGACGCGAGCAACCACTCGACCCCGAAGCTTGGGTACTTCGCTGGCGAGCAAGGGAAGCACGTTGCAGCAGAAATCATTGCTCGCGTGCGAGGAAAGAACTCGACCAAGGCGTTCCCACCAGTGACAGTTGGGGTGATGTTGGTTCCTCTCGGTCCAAATGGCGGAGCTTCGCAGCTGCCATTGATGGGTGGGTGTGTCGTGGGCAACACGATGACGCGACTGATCAAGTCTAAGGACTATTTCGTGGGCCGCGCTTGGAGCGACCTCGGAGCGACGTTGCCAAACTGATCGAGCTTGCCATCTATATGTGTGTCGCCTTCGTTGCTTAGTACACTTGCGATGTCCATTCACCAAATACCAGAATTCATGCTTTGCGACAAAAAATGTTCCTTGCAAATTTGACATCGTCAAGTCCGGCGCTAGAAGCGGCGTCTGGGGGTCCGACTTAGCCCTACGCAGCAGCATTGTTCTTGATCCAGGTACAGTGGTGCTCAGCGAACGTTATCGTGTTATCATCCGAGTCTCCCAGGCGATCTGGTAGGCGCAATCACATGACGTGTGCAGCCAGCGTGTGCTGAAGCAGATTTGCTGATTATGTGACTCGTGGATTGAGCCAGCTGATACGAGCGCTCAGCGACGAGCCGAGCTTTGGCTGTCATTGCGAGTTCGCGCAGCCGGGTGACACACATACTGCAATGCGACACACTTTCTTAAAATGCGTTCAGGATCAACTACTGCAGCTGTAGCGGGGCGCTTCCAGCCACGTTTGACATCGGAGGCTGGCCCGACGGAAGCAGGCTGGTCATTACGCGCGACCCCACTCGTAGGTGGGACCCGCGCACGTGAATGCTGTGGTATTCAACCTGGTCAGTCAGTGGACGTGGCAATCCCCAGCAGAATGAGAGCCCAAGCCACCCCGCTGTTGAACCAGCTGGGAGCCATTCGAGAGAGCGCTGCCACACAGAGCGACTGCGCCACTTCTGCATGACCTGCCCGTTCGACCAGCTGGCGCTGCATTGTCGCTGCCTGCGACCACAACGTTTGCTCAATGGAGCGGGGCGGGAAAGTCGTGGCGATCCGTCCAGCAAGCAACAGCCAGCTCTCACGCGCAGACCGCTCTGTCGGCTGCGAACACTCGCAAACTTGCTTCCAAGGGCGCTGCCAAACAGAAGCAAGCACCGCAGACGCGACTCACAAACATGGGCGCCAACCAGAAGTTCTGCAAGGTCACTGTGCACAAGGCACCACCTGCATCCGCAGAGCCGCGCAAGGCAGAGCGAGCCCGTCGCCAGACCGTCGCGTATGGTGAGCAGGCAGAGCCCATCGCGATGCTGGAAGAGCCCAGCAGCAGCAGCAAGCAGCCGCAATTGTTCCCATCGCACCAGGACGTCGTAGGACGCCGACGAGCACTCACGACGTCGAGCGGCGCCGTCGAGGTGATCAAGGGCCGCGTGCTCAACCCGCTGTCGCGCATGACCATGCGATGTGAACGTGATGGATCGGAAGCTGCGGCGGCACCGAAGAAGGTGGACCCGACGCTGGAAGAAATCCATCCGTACACGAACCTAAGTGGCTCCTTCTTGGATGTTGACACGGATGAGTCCGATCCCGTGCGCAAGACATTTGCCGAGGAAGATGCCAACAAGTTATTCGCCGTGGGAACACCTCCGATCCCAACGGGCATGACGGTGGACATGCTACCGACCGAGTTCTACTCGCCGCGCGTGCCGTCGTTCGTGCGATCCACGCGCGTTGCCAAGCCAACGCCGTCGCCATCGGAGACGGAAGACGAGGAGGACTCTGACGGTCAGATCATCATGCAGGACACCTTCGACGACGATGACGACGACGACTGCAGCAGCGTCATGACGTCGTCGTTCGTCGAGGATGACAGCGACGAAGACATGAAGTTCCAGTCCGGTCGCCGCGGCTTCCAACCGGCAGATGAGCGAAAGCCTCGCTTCCTCAACACAGGCTCTGGTCGCAACAACCGTGGCTTCAGCTCGCCACCACGGATGCTCAACCAGGTTGCGCTGCAGCGCAATCAGTCAGTACCGATGCAATCTGCTCGCCGGTTTGTGCCACTAGGACCGACTGACGGCAGCGACTACGAACCAGAGACATATCTGCGGCACGGCCAGACGCTGCACCTGGCGTTCAACAACTCGACAGGCCAGAGCATCCAAGTGTCTGGTCGGCAAAAGCGATCATCAGCAGCGCATATGTTCTCCAAACGTATTCGCTGTCTGCCTGTGAACGAGAACACGAACTTCAGCAACGTGGACGCCATGCGGATCATTGGCCACACAACAGACAGCGAGATCCGCGGTGGAGACCGCATCTCGCTCGCTCGCCGAGATGGCTCCGTCTTGCGCATTCAGAAGATGTCGCGCAAGCTTTTTTTCAGTCCCAAGATTGATACCAAATCCAAATTCATCGTGTGCGGGGTGCCCGAAGGCACTCTCGTGACCGAAACCACCAAATTCTATCTCCAAAGCGTCTACGATCGATCGAAGACCGTAGGCTTCCTCAAGTCCAAGCGCGCAAACGGTTCTGGCTGCCTCGTCATGTACGCGTACCGCAACAAGGACGATAAGTCAGAACCAATTCAGTTCTTCAAGCGCAGGGAGCAGTACCAGTCGCGCACATTCCACCACAACGATGGCGGCGTCCAGTTCTGAGAAGTCATCAGATCTACAACACCCACTGCCATGACGCCAATGTTCCAGTAGTGCGTGCTATTAACTTTTTTGTCGTATGCTGTAATCATCCGAGTGAGTATAAATCAATCTCGTTGCTCCAAATATTCACAGACATTGTCATCCGCATCACGAGGTGAATCTTTTCTCATTATCTCCACCCAAAACAAGTCGGTCGAGCCTGACGAGAGTCTGTGCAACAGCCGGGTAAAGTTGATGCGCTCTCCATTCAACTTTCCTTTGCAAAAGGTGACGTTGCCGCTCAGCTGATCGAACGCCTGTCTTAGGAAAATCCATTCAGGAAGCACGGCGATCACCGAGCGTTGCAACGAGAACAGCATAATGCTGAATTTGTTCTGGGCGTCGGGGGTGCGTGAGCTGACTATCAATGTCGAATAAGTTGTCGTGCGCATGGTCAGGCTGTTTTTTTTTTTCGATGGCAACATACCTTCGACCTCGCTGAACGAGAAACTCGACCACAGCACAGCGACCGCAAATCACAGCCGTTGAGCTGCGCCCATACCAAGGGATGCTTCCACTTGCTCAAGATTTCTGCTGGGGTGTCCCGCAAAGGCGTGTTCAGTGGGATCAGACATTGCGCAGAAGAAGGCAGATTGTTTGTCACCTGGCCAATCGCGAGACAGTGTCGATTTAAAAGGACTCAAATCTCTATTCAAATGAATAGAAAGTCGAGACACTTCACATTCTGCACATTTCAATTCCTGACTACACAGAAAAAGAAAGGCAAGTTTGATTTACGGACACTGATACAGGCATACTCACGATGGCGCCGACTCAATCGATCACCAAGGTCGAGCACACTGGCTCGGTTTTAACGTGTGGACCAGCCTGCGTTTAGTGATGCCCACCATAGATCGCCAGCACATGGGACTCGAGATGATGCCATGCTTGTGCGCTTTGCCTGCTGCATTCTCACTTTTGCATGGTTTTCGGATGTTCAGGACTCGTTTCGATTCATTAGGGGGGTTGTCAATTGTTCTACTTGGAGCACGTTTTTTCCCTATTGGGGTTGTCTATTGTTCTACTTGGAGCACGATTTTTTTCTTGGCTGGATGCCGCTAACAGGCAGAAATATGTTCTACATGGCACATGACTTACTAACCCACGGCACCAGAGAAACTTTCTCGTCCTCGTTTTGCGGATACATTGTAGGATTATGGACATTGAGATTTGCAGCGTTTAGTAGCATCACCGTCGAACCCAGTAGTGTTCTTCCGTTTGCAGTTTCTATCGCGCCATCAGCCGTGTTTCCAGGTGTGTTTCGTTCGTATTTCACAGTGTTCGATACCAAAGCGAAATGCCGAGTGCAAACATCGTGCAGCGTGTTTGCGGATGAAAATGAAATCGGTGATAACCCAGCATGACCAAGACGTTGAGATTCTCCAGATCTTGGTCATGCCAGGAGAATCGCAAATCCGAATATCCAACGATTTACTTTCTTGTTTCCTTCTTGGATTTTTCAAAATTTTCAAATGTTGGATATTTGGATTTGCTACATAATACACTAACAAATAAACCTGATTTGGAACAAATGCGTTATCTATTGCTCATTGCGTGCGAATCACACGCAGCGCTGCTCGAAAAGAAGAATTTGTAACTCTGCTACACTGCGCAGACCTCTTCCTCGGTGTTGTCTTGTTGTGCATGTGACGAGCGAGCGTTCTGTGTCTCTACTGCATATATATACACCAGTCCGGAAGCAGGATGCACCGCAACCGCGTCACTTTGATGTACTGGAGCTCCGACTTCCCTTGAATTGGAACAGCCAGTCGGGCTGCACCTCGACCGACGTGCTTTGCACCGAGAACAACGTCATGTTGAGCGAGTCCCCATGCATCGGAAGGCGTGTGAGTGGATTGTTATTGAAGCGAACGCTCTTGCGGTGTCGTACAAAAAAACAGAAGGTCGTCGGGCGCTGTCGTCAGTGGGTTGTTGGCCAGCGACATCATTTCCTCGACTTTAACGGACGAGAAAGTCGACGGCAGTGACCGTAGCCCACAGCCGTTGAGTGCCAAGGGATGTTTCGTCGTCGTGGAGACGCGGCTGCGAGAGATCCCAGCAGAGTTTCCAGCCAAGTGGAGATATCGCAACGAAGAAGCCACATCGTCCGTCATTAGACCAATCGGCAGGCTGTCGTTCATTGGACTCTGCCACTTCCTGCATCTTCGTCGTGTGTGCTCAGTGCTGCTGTGGGAGGTACGGCAGGTTTGAAGCAGCGCTTGGTCAAGCTCGAGGCGGTAATCGAATAAATTGCGTGCATCAACGCGTAGAGAGCTAGCCCTAGCGCGCCCCAGTGAAGGAGCGCGCAGGCACCAGAGAGAATCGCGACAGCAAATGCGACCTCATAGCTGCAGGGCACGGAAACTGTGCGGGTGACGTCGGCGAACGTGATACGGTGTTGATGGCTGCAAACACAACAAACACCACAGCCGTGGTGCCGACGAGGAAGTGCACGAGCGTCATGGAGTGCTCCTTGCAACGAGCGACGCCATGGATTGTGCAGCTGCGGCCCAGGCCGCGAGGTGCCTCGCTCTTCGAAGACCTTGGGCTCATCTTGCACGAGAACCAGCTCTTGGATTTGGCGCGAAGGTAAGTGTAAGCTGGCTGAAACCTAACTTATCACAAATGCGTCTTTGTGTGAGAATGAATGACGGTCATGATGAGCACAACACATTTCTGTTTCTCGGAACGTTCTGTTAAAACCTTAACGATACATTTAAGCAAAACTGAGGCAGAGCCCACTAAAACTGAGGATGTACAGTTTGCAGATGCTGTGTGGGTGCACACTGATCTTCCGGAAGTCTGCGGTCGCATTGCGTTCGTAACACCAAATGGAATCTTCGTGTTGAACGCCAACACGTGTTGAGTGCTGATGCATGGCGACTCATGTCGCGTCTCCAGTGGTGGGCTCTGACCGAAGTCCGATCAACCGAATTATCGACGCAACCATCGCCGACATGCAAAATGATCGCACTATTGGGGCATTAGCGCGTCGCTCCTGGAGATTACATGCTTCAGCGATGAAATTCAGTCGAGCATCTTGCATCTGACTGCGTCATTGCGCTTCGCGCTAGCAATGCACTGCCGTGTTGGACTAACAGAGTTGTGGTTGTTGATTTTCTCCAGCATGGGAATGGAGAATATATATTTCTTATTGACATGGAATACAACACACTTGCTAATGACTACCTTTTGGATGGATGCTGGCCTAGCACTGCGGGCGATAGGCGTTGGCGGTGGTCGGTGTCGAGAACTTGGCGCGTGGGCTGCCAGACTGCATGGTTGCCGCGCAGCAGAGATCGGTGAGGCTTGGCAAGCTCGGAAGCGGCGCCGATGACGTGCTCGGCGCTTGCTGATGCGTCGGCGTGGAGTGACCGCTCTGCGAGTGCTGGTGCGCAGCAGCCAACGCCCATGGGTAGTCACGGCGCAGCGTCGAGCAGATGTGGCACGCACGGTGCGAGCTACGAGTCTTGCAGATGCGGAAGTGGCGC
This sequence comes from Lagenidium giganteum, assembly GCA_002286825.1. NCBI lineage: Eukaryota > Oomycota > Peronosporomycetes > Pythiales > Pythiaceae > Lagenidium > Lagenidium giganteum. Next base: position 17,392 of record NSDO01000284.1, read on the forward strand.
AGTAGGGTCTTGGCCTGAGAGCACGACGAGTGGCACATGCCGAAGTCCAGGAAGCACTCCTGGCAATGGTCCAGCACACCGCGGGCGACGTCGCAGTTGCGAACACCGCAGTAGCTCTTGCGGCAGACACGGGCATGCAAAAGGAGGGCGAGTCGCGCGGCCATCTCGGAAGCCGTTGGCACATCTTCTTGGTTGCGGAAGCGCGGCGAGTTGAGCGATGGCAGACGAACGCGGCGGCCGCACGGAGCCGACTGTGGCGCTTGTTCTGGCACGCAGAAGTCGGAAGGAGTCGAGGCCGAGCGTTCGCGTGCCATTGGTGAGGGCTCAGCGGAGTAGTCTGGGTAGCCCATAAAGGGGAACTGTCCTTCCTGGGAGCTCTGGGAGCGCGAGCGCGCGTTGTGTGAAGGGAGAGCTGGTCGGTAAGCCATGGTGGGGATTGCTAACAGTGTTGATCAATGAAACGTGGGGCGCGCTATGTGAGCAGACGACTTCAAAATCCAGAATGAGGTGCATGATGCGACGCCGCCGCAGCGATCGCGCGGATGCCGCGGCGAGACCAGATGGTTACACGCACGCCAAAACCATTCCCTTTCTGGGCACGGGCGTGTGGACCTGGTGGAGAGACACAGGTCGGGGCTCGGCGGCAGCCGCGAGGTGTGGTTAGCATTGTGACGGGAAACCCGAAACATCGGGGCCACCCGCGACATGGATGCCCTGACTTCCGCGAAACAAAATGTTGAAGAGTTGACACTAGGTGAGTCTGCGGCGTTGTGCGTCGCAGCCAGAGCCATCAAAGCCGCTCGTGGTCGCGGTGTGCGTGCCGCTCTCTGCGGAATCCAATGACAGCGCATGTTGCGGTTCCCCAGCTGTCACACCGGACGCCTGCGATGGTTGCAAGACTGTCGGAGAGTTCGCCGAAAGCAGCTGGTGCGCCAAATATTCGACCAGCAGGAACGACTGGGAATTGCACCTGAACATGAGTGCGCAGTGTCCTTTGGTCACCGAGGAATTGCACCTGAACATGAGTGCGCAGTGTCCTTTGGTCACCGAGGAATTGCTGTCCATCTTCAAATGTCCACAAGCACGAGCGCCAGGCGGTGGCGGAGAAGGCACTGGTTCATGGTGGACACCCCCGAAATCCAGTCGCTGTCTCGCTTGCCGTCAAACCCTCGGCTGCTCACGCAATTGCGTGCAAGCAATCGAAGCAATCAACGTGCAGTTGGACTCCACCACCACCATGCTGAGCGGGGAGACCACGCGAAAGTGAAACGCATTGATGAGTCGTGAGGCGTGTGGCGGACGAGAGAGATGATGGCACAGCAAGCGGCTTCATGGAAAACTCGCTTCCGTGGCTCTCCGCATCCTTCAACGCCGCAGCAGCGATTCGTGTGGTGAAAGTGCGATACCAAGTATCGTTGTTGTGTTGCATCCACTCAAGCCACACAATCGCTCATTCACTGAGTAGAGAGCTCAGGCCTGCGCCTTTCCCCCGTGAGCAATGACAACTCGGCGCTTTGGTTGACACGGTCACCTCAACAATCGCGAGGTATCGGAGGCCTCTTTTGCTGGCTTCGACTGCCAGAAGGTCGCCAGTGTTCAATCCAGAGCTTGTGCTTCACACAACCATCACGAGCGGCCACGAGCCAACTCCCCACAAATCGAGCGATATGCAGTGACCAGCTGGAGCTATCGACGTCTCCACCACAAGGACTCACCGTCTGGCGTCAGCCATTTCACTGCAGCCTCAAACTTTGAAGACACATGTGGCGATATCAGAGCTGCTGCAGCTAACAAAGTCAGGCATTTCGTGGCGACGGAGCATCAGCTTCAACGAGCTTTTACCAGCACAGGACGGACGCACTCACGCACTGCCATCGTCATGCCCGTCTGGACCTGATGCGGGCATCCGATTCGCAATGGGCGCTCGCTCTCATCCAAAATCAAGAAAGAGAGAGCGCCCAACAACGCACGTGCGTGGCACAGGTGCAACCAGGTTGCTCACCAACTTGTTGACGATACGCCACTACACCACTACACCTCACACTACAGTACAGTACAGACAAAACGGACGCCAATGCCAACTTTACTGGTGGGACAACACGCGACGCACACACACGCGTTAAATAGGACGTGGACTGTGTCTTTCCTGTTGCTTTTGCTCGCGCCTTTGATCTTTGACAGCGTGATTACTGGTCGCCACGCCTGATCACTTTGGCACGGTTGTGGATGCTTTTCGTTCGTCCATCGATAGCGCGGCTTCGTCTGTGGACTCGACTCGCTGGCGCTTGGTCGCCTGGATGTTCCAGGTGAAGGGAGGTCGGTGAATACGGAGGTTGGACTCGTCGCTCGCAGCGCGGCGCAGTGATGCAGGGCCGATGCTGGAGGCTGCTGCTGTGACGCGGTCCGAAGGCGTGAGCGCTCCTAGCTGCAGTGGTGTGATCGAATGTGTGTGCTTGAGTGCCCATGAATGCTCGCTCGACAGTAATCGACAGATCGGACACGTCTTGTCTGTCTCGCGCGCCCGGCAAAGGCGGAAATGGCGCAGCAGTGTCTTGGCCTGGGAGCATGATGTATGGCAGCGCCCGTGTGCCATTGAACACTCGAGGCAATGGTCGAGGACGCCGCGGGCGACCTCGCAGCTCGGAACGCTGCATGTGGACACGTCGGTTTTGCAGCACTCACGCGCATGGAGCAGTAGTGCCAGGCGGCCTGCGAGTTCGTCGGGGCGCTCCAACTTGGTCGGAAGGTTTAGACACAGCTTATCGATGGAAGGCATGCGCTGAGGCTGGTCTGCTAACGAGACTTTATCGGCGCCGCGGACGCGGACAGTCGGCACGCGGACGGTCGTTGCTTGCGAGTGCAGGCTATTTGGACGAAGAATGCTGAGCTGCTTGGGCGGGTCTGGCATGGTGCTGCTGTCGGTCTAGTACTCCGCTGAAGTTGCAAATTGCGATCTGACGCAGCCACCAGTGCGGGCGTGTGTGATGCTGCAGCAGCATCGAATCGGTCGCAAACAAACAGGGGTCCTGGCTTGGTGTTGGCTCGGTGTGGGACGGACATCTGATGGCCTGTCGGCGGTCAAGCTCGAATAAGTGAAGTTGTAGAGTCTGTAAGCCCAAGCAACTGCCTTTGTTGCTGCCCCACCCTCTCCATGCATCTCCCACGTGCCTGCGAGTCCTGGTGAGATCCACTGCAGCAGCACCCACATGCATGCAAATGGATGGCACTTGACATGGTCATCGATGCTCGAGAGCTTGAACCGGTGCAAGACACCACAAATCTCGACCAGCCTGTTGCCGATCCGACGTAAACGGGACCTTGGGCATGTCAATCAGTCACGGTGCATCGCTGCAGTGCCATTGCTGACCAACGAGACAGCTGCTCCTGGACCTGATGGCGTGCCTTGTGTTCCACAGTCTGCTTGATGACGCTTTTGGTCCATGTGGGCACAGCGTGCGGGCAGGTGCGTGCCCGGTGCAGAGAGCAGTCGTTTGCTTGGTTGTGCGTGCGTCACCCAATGCAGCTGGGACTGCAATCCATGCGCGCAATGTGAAGCGAAATGGTGGAGTAGACGCAGCGCTCTGTTGTTGGGTTCTCTCGGTCGTTTCGCTCGCCCTATTCTGGAGCAGGGGAAGGCCACCAACGCGTCGCACCAGCGAGTTACGCGCACACGCAGCGCGACCGAGAGTGTAGGCTGATGCGCTTGATGGATGAATAGGCTGTGAGCACGCGCGCAGTGGATGCTGTAGGAGTGCTACATGCCCACGTTCAGCCATGGCACGCCGCGCCAACGAGGTCAGTACAGCAGCGACATGTGTTTCGCTCCAGGTGACGGGGCAAGAAAGGATGCTGTGATGTGTTCTCACTCGCAATCTTGATCTGTGTTGGCGTCTTTCTTTCTTTCTTTCTCTTTCCTCTCTTTCGTTGACATCTGCTCTCTGTGCCAACGTGCATGTGTCTACGCGTGCGTCCGTTAGGCTGTCCATTTGCCCACTGGATCCTCGCCTTTCGTCCGACCGCCGACGTCATCATCAGCCGCAGGATGTGCCCAGGGCACAGACCAACGACGCTTGCTGGTCGAGCTGGAGCTAGATGAGACGCTGTTCACACCGTCGAGCGCTCCGCGTGCTCGTTGGTCGCAGGGCGCGGTGGGTACGATGGGTGCTGGTGTGCCCTTACAGCACCAGTCGGCAGCCACAGGGTCCGTCGCCAGCTCCTCTTCGCAACGTGGACGTCCACATCATACCATGGGTGTGCAGCCGACCGTAAGTAGCAGCCCATACCGTCTGAAGCAGCGAGTGCTTAGCAGCCGCAAATCCACGACTGCCGAGCCACTTCACCGTTCGGCTTCGACCAGATGTTTTAGCGCCAAGCACAATTCGCACCAGCAACAGCAGCAGCAGCGGTTGCGGTCGCTGCAGCTCGTGGTGGACACCATCCACCACAACATCCAGCAGCGCGAGCAACTTGTTGACCAAGTGCAGCAGGAACTTGCAGCGCGGCGCGTCGCAGTGGCGCAGGATCGGTCGGCACCGGCGCTGAGTGCTCCGCTCGTCAAGCTGCTCAACAAATTGCGGAGTGTCTCGCTCTCAATTGTGGAGATGGTCGTCTTCTTCAACCAAGAGAAGGCACGATTTTCACATGCCGCCATCGACGTCCAAGAGGACCATTTTGTGCTCGCGACCGAATTTGAAGATTACTTGCTCAAACTCACCCACTGTGACGTCGATTTCATGGCGCTATACGCGCCTCTCGCAGCTCTGTTCGACCGCGCAGGGGTGTCACTCATGAGGAACCCGTTCCTTGACGGCGTGTCATTGGATTCGTCTGAGCTCTTGCTGTGTTCGTGTCATCGCGCGTCTGACAACACGGGTGGGGCGACTTCATCGCTCACGCAGTTGCTCGTTCATCGACTCGAGGCGTTTGGTTTGAACATGCGCAAGTTGATGCCGGCATGGCAGGTGCTACCCGCTCAGCGCGTGGCAACGGCGCTGCTGCAGCTCTTCGAGACCGAAAGCAGAAGGAACGCCGCTCGCATGCTACCGAGCTTTCTGCAGCCACACGACGTCTCATTCTACGCTACGAATCTCTCCGCAGGACTACATGACCGTCAGCAACCACCACTCGGAGCCGATGGCGCACAACCACCGCTTAGCTGCCAGTCCTGGACGGCGACCGAGACGATTCGGGAAGATCCAGACGATGACATCAAGTTCATCAAGATGCCAACTCTGGACACGCAGAGCATTCAGGCTCCGAAGGCTGCCGAAGTTGCAGTTGCTACGGTCACTGTCCCGCCACTCGATATCTCAATGGTTGTTTCCCCGGCAGTCGAGGTGGAAGCGCCCCAGCCCAAGTCCAAGCCGTCGAGTGTTCACACCAACACTTCCGAGTCGAAGGGAAGCGGTAGAGAGAAGCAGAACAAGCCCAAATCTCAACCAACCAGCTCTCGCGCACAGGACGGTTCGCCATTGGTGCAGGAGCCACCGAAGCAGCTTGACGTCGAGTTAGTCGCCGTGCCGAAAGAAACCGAAGCGATTCCTACCAGTTCTAGAGAGGGCGGAACGAAAACAACCCCGCGATCGGCAAGCGCCAGATCCCGGCACGATCAACTTGATAGCGCAACGCCGAGGTCACATCACCAAACGTACAGCTGCGAGCCGACGCCGCTGGACGACAACGACGACGATGCGACCGAGACAGACGTTCGATCCCAAGCCAAAGGCACGCCCCGATTCTCTGTGGGAAGCAATCGAGACGAGGATGACCTTTTCGAGACGAAGCATCGAGCTTGGTCACCGAGAGCAGAGAACAAGTCTTCGTCGCAACCGTCGACATCAAGGAGCGAGGTGAGCGCGAAATCACCACTTTCACGACAATCGAGCGCGCGCCACAGCCATTCGGAGCAGCAGTCTATGCAGCACAGTTCGAGGTCACAAGACGAAAGAAATGATCAGTTGAGCATTAGCTCCCGCCTGTCGAGCGCACAGTACGAGGCATCTTCAGAGCGTGCAAGCACGTCGACGCGGCAACCGTCTCGATGGACAAGTGTGGACAGCGACACGGATGAAAGTGAAACCATGCAAATAAGTGCACCGAGCAGTCTCAAGGGCCGGAAACCACACGACTCGGCAAGGTCGACGGATCGCGGCAGCGAGCACGACGAACGCCACACAACTCGATCGCATCAACGCAGCGACTCGAGCACGAGAACTTCAAGTCATGCGTCATCGTCGGCACGACCAAGCAGCGCGCGTGACCATCGATCGGCTAGAAGTAGCGACAGAAATTCAAGCGTCGACACTCCACCTACTGGCAGTCGAAGCGCACGCTCAGACAGCCGCACATCTGTATCATCGCGACCAAGCAGCGCACACGGGCATCAACTATCAAGAAACAGCGACAGAATATCAAGCGGCGACTCCGCTCCGACAAGCAGTCACGGCTCACGCTCAGACAGCCGCACGGTGCTGTCATCAAGACCAAGCAGCGCACACTCCCGCGATGATCGACGGTATAATGACATCGACCATCGCTGGGACTTGTCCGAAAGCAGCCCGATCAGCCACGCGTCCTTTGCATCACGACCGAGCAGCGCCTGCACATACAATGAGAGGTCAACCGCAGCTAGTGACCGTCAATCACACGACCAGTGCTGCACTTCGGTCGGACCGCCCAGCACGGACACGTGGCGGATGTGTCCTGATGATCAAGTGAGCACGGCATCGTCCCCATGCCGCACAGCTGGTATGGATTGGAATCAGCGCATGGCCCCAGGGTCACGACCGCCGACGTGGAGAGGCAGCGACGACGACGACGACTACTGTGAAACTCCCACAGATCTGCGTTTGCAGCTGAGTCGGACTGACAGCGAGCACTACGAGTCACGGCCCTGTAGCTCAAGGCAGGCGACGTCACATGACGAGGCGTCAGGCTTGCCGTCGTGCTACAGTCAGCAAGCTGAGGCAGGATCGGTGCAACCATCCCCATCCGAGAGCTCGATCCGCGAAGACCGATGGCCAGTTGACGCACAAATGCCGACTCACGGGTCGTGGCAATACGGCACGCCGATGGCTGGTTGGACCAGCACGAATCCCTTCAATCGAAATCCAGTCGCTATGGGTCAAGAGATCATTCCTCAACCTGGATGGGTCGCGTTGTCTCCCGAACGTCCCAGTCGTGTGCATCCTGGCTATGCTCAAGGAGCGAATATCACGGACATGTTCTTTCCAGCGTCGACTATAGAGCGTAGTGGTCACCAAGATGGCCCTCTCCATCTACAGCCACTAAATAGCCCGTTACGCGCACCAACGCCTTTGTGGATGTCCGACGCGGTGAGTGAGCCTGCGTACGAGCTGCCGACACTGCTGCCCTTGCGATCGTCTATGTCAACACCAGGTGTAAGAACGCCGCTCTTCTCACCACACAGTGGTCGCAGTTTGAATGCAGACACGCAATGCCGCACAAGCGACAGTGTCTGGGTTTTCCCAGAACCAGTGCCAGTGTCGCCACAGCACCAGGGTGCGAAGGAAGCAGGTGACATACCACTGAACTGTGATGAAGCAACGTCGCGTGTGCACCCGAGTCCAGTCAATCATCACGAACAGGTACTGCCAGTGGCACTGGGCACTGTGGATGAGCACACCGTCAGTCTGCTACTGGCGCGAATTGCGCAACTGGAAGCCACTGTAATGGAGCCGAAGACTGCGTCGGCCCTAGACCAAACACGCGAAGATGAACACGACGAGGTAGCTGATACATATGACCACGCTGTGCCAGCACTGAACTGGACGAAGTCAGGCGGCGAAGACGTCTTGGACGCTGATGCGGATACTCACGAGGAGGAAGACGAAGTTTTTCATTATTCGTCTGTGCGGGCGCTCGCCAGCATCGCGTCGGCCCTCGATATTCTTCCTACTGTCACTCTTGAAGGCGGAATTAGCACGCGCCGCAGTGATGACAGAGAAGAGATATCGATGGCAACACCAACTGAGCTGCCAGCAGCTAGCAGTGTCGGCTTGGTCAACACCATCGAAGGACCAAACCAGGCAACTCCGCGAATGACGGAAGAGTCAACAGTGGCAAGCGTAAGCGCGGAGATACCAGCAGTAGCGTCTGCGCCTGTGTCGACTGAACAGCTCAGTGTTGTTGCCCTGTCGCCTCCCACCCAGCAGGAAAGTGAGACAGATGAAGATCGCGACTCACTCGCACGGATCATGGCACTTTGTCGTGACGTTCAGGTTGCTGCATTTGACCTGAGCCAATTCTTGGGTAAAACATTTACCAGTGGCCCCGAAGACGCTGTCGTCGAGCCAGTGATGGCGCCTCCAGTGGCTGCACCACCGCCTTCTCAAAGTGAGACCAACACAAACTCACGCGAGGTTGGTCCGATCCCAGTTGGCAAACAGTTCTTGCAGCGCGAGCTCAAACTGTTGAGACGCTACGTGCGTCCGTGGCGTGCCTACGTCGTGACGTTGGCGGCAGCGAAGACACTAGTTCGGCAGCGCAGTGCCGCCCGTTCCATTTCGCGCTGTTACCTCGCATACCGCGAGCATCAGCGTGCTCTGGAACTCCAGCGCCAACTAGAGCAACGTCAGGCTGCTGCCACCCGACTTCAGCACCAATGGTCGCACTACCAAGCACGTGTGCGCCAGTGTGCTGACCAAAATGAGTTCCACTGCCAGCAGCGAACTTTCAAGCGCTGGGTCCTATTCGTCCGTGTGCGTCACCGCCGGGCACGGCGTGAGATGGCACAACAGCAGATCTCAGCGTGCTGGCGGCAGCATCAAGCCAACCAGGCAGCGGCACGCGAGGCCGCCGATAAGCTAGCGCGCGAGCGAGAACAGCGACGCTACGCAGCGCAGCGGGTACGGTCATTCTTGCAGGAGCGGCACTTGCGTCACAAGCTCGCTGTGGCGCGTGAGATGACCAAGCAGATTTTGTTCAAGCAGCAACTACATGCGACCAAAATCCGGCGCGAACAGGAGAAGAACAAGATGCTTGAAGCCAAGCGTCTGCGCGAGCTAGAAGCTCGCTACCGACGAGCACTCAGCGCGATGGAGCAGCAGTTCCAGTCAGCCGATGAGGAGCGCCGCGTGCTGGCGCTGCGCCAACAGCACCTGCTGGAGCTAAAGCACAAGCAGGACACAAAACGGCGGCGTGAGATGGCAGCGCAACGCATCCAGGCGTTCATGCGAGTAACCACACTGCAACACAAGCTGCATGTAGTGGAGCAAGCCAAACACAGGCTAGCAACGCAGCAACAGAAGGCAGTTGCCCTGCGACAACGCGAAGATATCCAGCGAGAGCGAAAGCAAGCGCAGCTTCGACTGGAACGGCGGGTGCTTGCACGGCGCCTGGCCAAGGCCGAGCGTGCGACTGTCGAGCTCCGCGTGCAACACGAACAGCTGGCTCAGACCGCGCAGGTTCGTGATGCCAGTGCCCAACGCGCCCTTGCTTTCGAGCGGATCCAGGCGTTTGTGTATCAAATCGCTCAAGCACGGCGATCGCAACAGGTTCAGGTGACGTTGCTGCAGCGACAAGCTGAGCTAGAACAGCAGCAAGCAGCTCAAGAGGCTGCTGCACGCCGAGTGCTGGCACAAGAACGCATTCATGCGTTTGTCCACAAGCACTTGGCCGAGCGGCGACTTGCTGTGGCGCAGGAGGCGGCCAAGAAGCTGCTGATCAAGCAGAACCTACTGGTTCGTCGGCAGCGACAGCAGGCAACCAAGGCAGCTGCATTGATGGACAAGCGACAGCGTGAGAAGAGTCGCAGCTTGATTGGCGTGTGGATCACCGAGCAGGTCAAGGCTGCACGTGCTCGGAAAGAAGCGGAGCGGCAGCGCCAGGCTTTAGAGGAGCACGTGGCTGGTGAGACAGCCCGAAGACGAGTACTTGAGGCTGAGAACGCGGCACTGCGCGTGCGTGAGGCGCAAGCAGAGCAACGGCTGATGGTGCAGACCAACTTGCGAGCGCTGCAGCGTCGGAAGTCGCAGATGAAAGAGCAGCAGCATGCTGAGAAACGACGACGTGAGGCAGCCGGCCAGCGAATCCAGGCGTTTGTGGTGCATCACACAGAGCGTCATGGTGCTGCTGTCGCTCAGCGGAAGCTGGAGCAGCGCAAGATCGAGGAGCAGCAGGCAGCCATCGCCATGGAACGGCGCGTTCTCGATTGCTTTGTGCGCGCCATTGTGGATAGTAAGCTAGTGGCCGAGACGGTAGCGCTCAACGGCGTCGTGGCGGCGCTAGGACGCGTCCGTGAGATCATTCACACCGCCGAACGACGGAAGCAACAGCTGTTGCAGCAGCAGCAGGCAGACGCTGCCACGCAGATCCAGACGCAATGGCGGGGCCACAGTGCCCGCGAGCTCGTCCACGAACAGAAGCGTCAGCTGCTCCTGGAGCGGCAACGACAGCATCAGCGAGAGCGTGTGGCGTCGCTCACCCGGCGATCGAGTGCACGCAAGATCCAGCGCCAATGGCGCCGAGAGCAGCGTCGACAGCAGCGCCGACAGCAAGAGACCGAGGCAGCGACAGCCATCGAAACTCGCTGGCGAGGACACAAAGCGCGGCAGCAACATGAGGTGAGGAAGCAACAGAGACAGCAACAGCAGCGCACGCACGCTGCCACAGACATCCAAAGACAGTGGAAGGGTCACGCGGCACGCGAGCAGTACACGCGCGTGCAACAGCAGCACCAGCACCAGCGCCAGCGCCAGCACCACGCTGCGACGCACATCCAAGCGCAATGGCGTGGCGCACAGGGACGGCAGCGCGTGGAGCAGCTGCGTGAAGAACGCAGGGCATTCCGAGCCAAGCAGGCAGCGCTGGCCGAGCGGGTGGCGGCACGTAAAATGAGTGATCACACATGCGAACGGTGGGCACGACGACAGATACAGCAGCAGCAGCAGTGTGATCCTGTGGACGAGGACGGGAAGGAGGAGTCCCAAATGGTCGCCGAGGCGTCTGTGTCAGTCGAGCAGCGACAACAATGGGCCAGCGTCGTGATCCAGCGGATGGTGCGGGCTCACCAGCGACGGCGTGCTCTGCAGTTCCGCGTCGAGCAAAGCGACGGTCATTGCTGTGAAGTCTGGTTCGCACGCGGTCGCGCGTGGCTGAGTTGGTCAGTGGCACCGCTGTTGCGGGCGCGCTACGACGTGCAGTTGACGCGCAGACTGCTGGCCATGTTGGAAGTTTCCGCGTTGGGGTTGAACAACGAGCTGCAGCAGGCACTCGCAGTGCTCGCTCAGGACACGCAGCCCCTGTTGCTGACAGGTATGAGCCAGTCGCTAGATGTCGAGGTGGATGTGGCCGAGATGGAACTACCGGCGTTCTGCCAGCTCACACGCCAGATCGGACGCATCAAGTCCATGCACAAACGCGCCGAAGTGGCCAAATCGTCGTCTTCGACGCCATCGTCGCCTGTGTCGTCGCGACCGGCGTCGCCAAAGAACAAGCTTGCTCCACCAGCTGAGCCTGCTCCAGGCGCCACCGGTGGGCTGAGCATCTGGGAGGCCATTGAAAGTGCTTCCGTTGAGGACTTGCAGTTCCTGCGGGCACGCGGTGTCGACCTGGCGCAGCGCGATCCAGCGACGCAACGAACGGCGCTACATGCGCTGACGTTTTGTCGTGAGCCATTCCGTTTCAAACTTGAGATGTTGAGCTTCCTGCTTGGTCCATTGGCACAGCTGGACGTGGATGCGCGTGATCAGCACGGTGACACCCCACTGGCGTTGTATGCAGCACACGGACACCTCGGGTTGGTCGACAAGTTGCTGGCGCACGGTGCAGACCTAGCAAGTGTGAACGCCAAGGGCCAGACCGCATTGCACCGTGCATGTGAAGCCGACCAGGTCGAGGTGGTCGCCTTCCTGCAAGCACGCTGCCGGGCGGCAGGCGACCACGCCCTGGCGCAGCGCCTGCATGCGTTAGATCGTGACGGTCGCTCGCCACTGCATGTGGCCGCCGAGAAGGGCTTCGTCGAGTGCGCGCGGCAGCTGTTAGACGTGCAGGATGAGCTGACGCAGATGCTGTTGTGGCAATGGGATCCGCAAGGCCGGACAGCGCTGCACGTCGCAGTGCAGCACAGCCAGCTCGACGTTGCGACGTTGCTGTTGGCGTGCGCTGGGGGCTCTGCACTGGCGAACGGCTACGACCACTTGCGGCGATATCCGCTGCACTTGGCCGTCGAGGCTCACCAGGCCACGCAACTGATCCAGCTACTTGTCGCCAATGGCGCCGACGTCAACGCCACGGATGAGCGAGGCGACACGGCTCTACATTGGGCGGCGTTTGCTGGGCGTGAGGCCGTTGTACAGACCTTGTTGGCATTGGAAGCCGATGTGACGATGCTCAACAGTGACTGGGAGACTGCTGCACAGATCGCTGCTGCGTACGACCATATGAGCTGCATCACGCTGCTGGTGCAAGCACAACGCCATGGCGTGGCCGCAACCCCCGTGGAAACTGGACCGGATGATGGTGCCGAGCGGCGGCGCGTGAAGAAGGACCAGAGCAAGACCAAGGGCGAGTACTGGGCTGAGCTGCACCAGGAAGTTCAGTTGGTTGAGGAAAGCGGGCGCTTCTCGTCCGAAGACGAAGGGGGTGTCGGCGACGGCAGTGACAGCGATTAGCTGTGTAGAGTCCACAAGTCCATGATATAGTGAGAAGCTAGGAAGGAAGGTTGGGAAAGAAACTTAATAGTTAGAACTGGCGGGGCAATGCATGAACGCCATATACGAACTAGCTCACGCGTTGACGCGACGCTGCGCGGTCTGCACGGTGTTACGCAGCAGCATGGCGACGGTCATCGGGCCGACGCCACCAGGCACAGGCGTGATGGCGTGGGCCACGGAGCGGGCCTCCTGGTACGCAACGTCGCCAACGAGACGGTAGCCGGCCTTCTTGGTACTGTCATCGACGGCGTTGATGCCCACGTCGATGACAGTGGCACCTGACTTGATCCAGTCGCCTTGGACAATCTGGGCACGGCCGATGGCAGCAATGACAATGTCAGCTTCTTGCACTCGAGCCTTGAGGTCTTCTGTGCGCGAATGGCAGATGGTGACAGTGGCGTTGCGATGCAGGCAGAGCATCGCGACGGGCAGACCGACGATCTGGCTGCGACCGAGCACCACCACGCGCTTGCCTTCGAGCGGAACGTCGTAGCGATCCAAGAGCTCGATGCAGCCAGCGGGCGTGCACGGGATGCTGAAGGGCACAGGCTCGGTCTTGTCCTTGGACGCGCGCTTGGTCGCGAACTGGAAGAGCGCCGCGTGGTTCTGCGGGTGCAGCCCATCGACGTCTTTGACGGGGTCGATCGTCGCGAGGATGGCGTCGGCGTCGCAGAACGACGGCAGCGGCAACTGCACGATGATGCCGTCCACGTCGTCGCGGGCGTTGAGCTGAGCCAGGGTGGAGAGGATCTCTTGGACCACGCCCTGCTGCGCGGCGGCGTCCGTGGCAGCGGCCTCCGGCACGTCGATCTGCACCTTCCAGCTCTGGATGCCCACGGCGGCGCTGGCCTTCTGCTTCATGCGCACGTACGTCGCCGAGTCCTTGCGCGTGCCAACGACGACGACCGCGAGGCCGACGGCGCGTCCGTGCAGCTGCTGGAACTTGGCGCAGGCCGGGGCCAGCTCCTCCTTTTGGATGCGCTCGCTCACGGCCTTGCCGTCGATCACCACGGCCGAGGCTGCTGCTGCGTCCGCCATCTCCGCCGCCATCGTCGCTCTCGTGGTCGAATGCTCGCGAGTGCCCAGGTTGGGTTCGCGGCAATATCCATCCCCTGGCCAAACCGATACAGCTGCTGATGCGCGAATGCGTTTAGACAGGGAGTCGTGTGTGATTGGGTGGGGCTGGTTGACATTCAACGTGACTGCTGATTGGCGGAGAATTTTGGCCAATCCGTGTCGGCGGCGTCGTTTGGAGGCCATTGATGGGTTCGCTGATGGCAACGTTGATGGAAGGATCGATCGCCTGAATGGATGGATGGATGGACGAACGATATAGGAACCAAGCAAGCCACGAGCCACAGAGATACAAAAATCAGTGCCCTACATAAGCAGAGGCGTGCGTGCCTGCATCTGCTGTTGATCGATGCCAACGAATCTGCGGTGCCGCTTCACATGGGACGGCGCACGTGGGGACCCGCGAGGCGTCGTGTGACGATGGCGCTTGGCGTGCATTGCTGTGGTTTCGAGCGAAGAAACGGTGGTTCGAGAGAAGAAGGTTCGTTCTCTCTTCTCCGCCCTGTGCGGCGCGCTGCGCTTGACCAGCGTGTTCATCTGGTCGACAACTGCGCGCCAGTGCGCGAACTGCCTCGTAGAGGAATTGCGGCCGTCGTCCAGCGCGTCACTTCTTGGCGCGTGCTCTTCTCGGTTGTTTGGCACTGAGTTCTGTGCGACCGAGAGCACGCTCTGCATCGCTGAAGCGCCTGTCTGCGTTGCGTGTGCGGAAGCCGAACGTCGGCGTCGGCGTTGGCGTTGAGACCTCGTTGCCCCACTGCGCTGTTTGCGGCATCGACACAGAGCAGTGAACCACCGCGACGATGAATATGCTCGACGCTAACGAGACAGCCATCGTCGACATGTTTGGCTCGCAGCCGCAGACAACGTGGAATCTGGCGATGGCTAGCGCGGCAGGCATCTCGACGGCGGTCAGTGCGTTCACCGTCTACAGCAATCGTGCCGTCCTCCTCTGCGAGCCATCCTTCCTTTCGATTTTGCTGGCTGTGGCGTCCGGCGCCGTGCTGTTCACTGTGTTCGGCCAGCTCATCCCGGAAGCGCGTAGTCTCGTGCATCTGGGGCTCTCACAGTGGGAAACCAATCCCACGCACTGCGTTAGTTTGGCGGTGTACGCGACCATGGCGGCAGGTGTGCTCTCGGTCTGGCTCGTGGACGTTCTCTGCCAGATCTTCTGCATGCAACCACAGCAAAACGATTCGTTTGATCAATCGTCCAACACGTCCAACATGTCGACGATGATGGAGGCGTCGTCATCGCGCCGCTCAAGCGACCCAGTCGGCACCAACCTCGTCCAGATCCGTGATGATTCAGCTCGGAAAGACGCCATGTATTGCTCGGGCTTCGCCAAACTCGTCTCATTCGCGTGTCAGAACCTGCCAGAGGGATTTTGTATCTACCTTGCCACTGTGCAGCGTCGTCCTCTCGGTGTCGTAATGTCTGTGACGATCGTGCTGTTCAACTTTGCCGGTGAGTGATGCTGCACTAGTGAACAGATGAAGCAAGTGAAGGATTTGAAGTCTGACCATTCACTGTACCTGTAGAAACTATCGCTCTTGCCGGATTCCTGTGCATGACAACGCGATTACGACTGAGGGCCATCGTATCCTGCGCTGCGTCGGGATCCTCCGCCATCGCTGGTGCGCTCCTTGCGTGGTGGTCGGTCCAGACCATCATCATGGGCTCTCTCGCCGTGGGATTGGTTTATGCTGTCACCGGCGGTATTCTCGTCGGGATGGTGCTCACGCAGGTGTTGCCTGTGTGCTACAACTACCGCGGAGACGACGGCTACCTGGTGACAATGGGTGTGTTCGGTGGCGTAATCTTCTCGGGTGCTGTGCGCATGCTTCTAGCGTTTGTCGGGTAATACTATCATGTTCGCTGATAGCTGTGAAGAATTGCCTTCTTGTCTTGTCAACTCCTCACCCGCGATCGCGGCACAGGGACGATCACACTGCAATTTCTTTTTATTGTACTGGAACATAGACTCGTAGTGTACATCATATGTGCTATCAACCTAACTAACCTGACGTGGTGGTCGTGTAATAACTCATTCTAGGCTCAGCGAACTGAGCGCAGTGATGAGCATTCCGAGTGTGACACCGAGCACTGCGCTGTGAGTTCGCCCTCCAGCATAATTGTACGCGGTGGGAAGAATCTCCCGAAAACTCGTGCCGATCAAAATGCCGGTCGAGATACCGAGCAGACCAGCGTTGGCGAGCGTCAAATCCACGCTCGTCGTGAGCAGCCACGCTATCACTGCCCCGAACTGCCTCGCCATCGTTGAAATGGCGCACCACAAGATGCCGTAAGATCGCTTCCCAGAAGCGCAATAGATCGAAGATGCCAGGGCGATACCATCTGCAAAACCACAGGCAGGAGGAGTCAAAGAGCATGAGTGCAGAGCGCGAAGCAACGTGCAGCAGCGGACTGAGCTCACCTGGAATGCTATGAAGAGCAATACCGAACGTCAATGCGAGGCCGACGCTTAAGCGCTGTTGTGCTGCCACGTACACAGCAATACCCTCTGCAAGACAACGCTATCAGACACGGCACGGAGCTCATGGATCTGGTTGGTCGGACAAACCTGGTACACTGAAGAGGACGACGGTCGAGAAACTGAATGCATCGATGTGCGGCTGTATCCTCTTGTCACGAGACGCTTCGCTCGACTCAATGGTCGAGCTGATGATCGAGTTGTTGGTGCTTGGCAGGCGATCAAAGTCGAACGGCTCGCTGGCGCTTCGAGTTCTAGCTGTCGTGCTTGGACTGAGAGCGTTGACGATGATCTCAACTTGACTCAGCGAGGCCGGCGACGGCGTCAGCACGGACGGATAACTATTGCTCGAGTTGGAAAAAGAGCCCATGGACGAGATTTTCTGGATACTGGCGCTGGCCGAGTAGACAGCGAGGATGCCGACGGTGACGCTCATGAGCGCAAACAGCCAGCTGCAACCTGCTGATATGGACGGATCCATGTGGTGCTTCACCATGTACGTGTCGAACGTGGTTTGGCACGGCACCAACAACTCGGTGCTGGCGACTGTGAAGAACATGTAGGCTGACATGCACAGCAAGACGGAGAGATACGATGGTTGAGCAAGAGCAAGTAGTCGCATGCTGTAGACCATCAATCCGCCGATGAGACACGCTGCACTGGCCGCTAGTGTCAGCACAAACGAGTATGCGACTCGGTCGCCAGTCTGAAGGCCCATTGCGTAAGCGAGTGACAAGCGTGCGCACCGTCCGATCAGCCAGTTCTGATCATCGGCGGCCTGATCGCCAATGCGGGTTGTGCTGGTGGCCGTGGCGGTGCCAATCGGCGAGACCAAATGTCATCGGAAAGTGTTCAGGTGGGCGTTTCAATTCGGCGACGAACGGCCGAGGAACTCGACAAGCGCCACCGTCTGCGTCGTTTCCCTCCTCGTTCCCTTGCTTCGAACGCGCCGCGCAGGTTCTGCCGCTCCGTGACATGTATGCGGTCACCTGCGCGTGCCTGTATGGTTGGAATACCATCGCAGCGGAAGTGGCCATCTCGTCCAGCTGTCAAAATCTAGCGCACAACCTCAGATGCCGTGTTTGAGCCTCACAATTTGTGGGACTGGAACAGTGTGCATCGTGAGCCACAACTCGCACTTTTCCAGTCTTGCTCTGATCAGCCGCCGGAACCCAGCTACGAGACGAGCCACGACCTTTCCTTTTGGTCGATTAGTGCATCAGTGGCAGCCACCATGTGGCCTCTGAAGCAAGGCCTCAGCCTTTTTCAGGCACTCGCACGCATAGAGAAATGAGGCTAGTTTTTGGGTGCCGGTGATCAGAATCGTCGTCTGCCACATTGTCCACTGTAGGAAAAAGATAAAGCGCGCAGTTTCGAGCAGTCAGTCACTGTCGCGATGCCACTAGGTGGATAGATTATGGGCCTGCGGAGGCACGTTCGAGGAAGGCCGCGTACATGCGTTGGACGGGGGCGACGTCGTTGTTCGTGTCGATCTGCAGGGAGAGCGTGTGAGGGGGGTGAGGGGGTGGGTGACTGCTTTGGTCATCATCCAAGGAGAGAACAGAGCGCACCTGTCGAGCAAACGCTAGCTGGAAGTACCGTTCATACAGCACCAGCTGCGCATGCAGCAGAGTGCGATCGTCGCGGTGCTCACGGTGGATGACGGCGCTGGTTCTTGTGTGAACAGGCTGCTTATCATCTCGAGGGTCGTCTATCCGAGCTGATTCTCGCTTCTCTTCTAGGAACAGCTTAAGCAACGCATACGCCTCATAGAACCGCTGGTTGGGCTTGGGGTCTTCCGTTGTCTCTGGGTTCGAAGAAGCCAGAGAGTTGCCTGTTCTCAAGAACTGCTTGAGAGCGCGCTTCTCGTCTTTGAGTTCTTGCCAACACCAAGACGCATATTGCCGCAGCACCCAGGCACAATAAGTTGACGTGGATGGTTGCTCCCCCACTTCCCGGACAAGTCGCGGAAGGCCAACCTTCTTTGTTCTGGAGCTCGTAGGTGGTGAGGATTGCGGTCCAAGCGGTGAGTTATTGCTTGGTGGTCGTGCTACCTTTCGTGTCGATCGGAACAATACATCGTGCACTGTGCTATGGAGCAAGCGCTCGTAGATGGCACGCACGGCTTTCTCTTCATCTTTGTCCATCGCCATGGACGCTAGTGCTGAAATGCACCCCTGCTACCTCTGCGTGTTGCACCAATCCAAGCAAACATGAGCCCACACCGCCGCTCTGGAAGGTCGTGGCGCTTGGGTCCTCTGCCATTGAGAATCTGACAGAGGCAGAGCAGCACACGGCAATGTCGAAAGCCCAGAAGAAAGACGATGTCTCGGTCGGATCCCTACGCATTCTCTACATGGACAGCTCGAAGGAGCTCGAAGAATTCATCATCAACAGTGCGACGAATGCGCTCAAAGCGCTGTACAAAGGCGAGAAGAGCCACTTCACCGAGGTGGCCCAGCAGATAAAGAAAGAGCTGGAAGAAAACCAGCCAGGCGCATGGCACGTCGTTGTCGGCAAGTCCTTCGGGTCTTTTGTCACACACGAAGTCAAAAAGTAAGTTCTTGGCCCCGCCGTGGATGTGATTGATGTTGTGCTGTGCATTGACGAGCGAGTGCATGACGTTGGCGCAGGATGTTGTACTTCTTTCTGGGACAGATCGGCTTCCTTGTATTCCGCCACGGCTAAGCGACCAACAAAGGAGGATTGACCAACGTGCTGTGGCCATTCTATTAGTTTGTCAATCAGGCTGTGTTGCCCCTATACCAACATGTTAAATAGTACTTTAGGAATCTGGCCGATTGCACTCGTTTCTCTCTGTTTCTTTCTGCGTTATCTTGGCGGGTGCATGCCTTGGTGGTTCATCTGGAACGCAACCGATTGCTGTGTTGGCTGGTGGTTCTGCTGTTGGTGCTGGAAAATCGGTGGATTTGCCGTATGACTGTACGCTTGTTGCATCTGCTGGGGAACCGACTGAGCTTGGCTGACAGGCTGGAGACGACTTGCTTGCTGTTGCGCTGCCTGCTGGCGTCGGAGGTGTTGCTGGTGAATGGTTTGCTTCAATCCCTCGCGAATTTTCGACGTGTATTGCACCAAGTTGACGATCTCATCTTCGCGCTCCCGTTGGCACTGCTGCAGATACTTCTCTTGGACTTGCAGCGTTTGATTGATGCGCATGATCTCGGCGTGGAATAATTGTGCGTTCATCGAGTAGCGTACCTCCACTTGGCTGTTCATTTGCTGGTTCAGCGTCAGAATATTGTTCTTGGTCTGATTGATATTCATTGTGAGCGCGTAGCATTTTTGATGGAAGGATATCTGGAGCTGGGGAATGTCAGTCAGCGTATCCATGCGTAGACGCTTGACACGGTCAATCAAAGACGGCGACTGGACCACCAGCTGAGTGACAGCAATGTCGCGGTTTCTTCGAGCCTTTTCAAGGCGCTCATGCACTTTTTGGAGCTGGGCAGCCCCTGCTTGAGCTTCCTGGATGTTGGATTGCGACGCTATAATGATCCGCTGATTAAGCTGAACGATGCTGTTCTCCAAGTTCATCACGACCGTGTTGATCTTGTGATACTGCTCGTAGAAATGCTCTGCGAGTGGATTCGGTATCATCGACAGCGACGCAAGCAACGCTGGGTTAGCAAAGTTCGTCGAGAGATCCCGACTGGACGTGCTGTTGCTCCATGATGGTTGTGATCCAGAGTTGCCGGCTGGGACAGACGAAGCTGCAGCGACGGGTGTCGACATCGTAGACGCTGGCGCAGAATAACTGTGCGAACTGGACACCCCGTTGAACAGTGAAGGCTGCTGGGGAACCTGGGTTGATTGACCAAACGCCATTCCTGTGTGTCTTTGAGTCTGCTGGTAAAACTGAGACGGCTGCTGCGTTGTTGTCGGTGGTATGAGGAACGAATCAACCGCAGACAGCAACGACTGCGGTGGTGACGGGAACGATGTCGCGTTGACTGCATTGCTCGACAGCTGCGCCTCCACAACTGCTGCAATATCTGGGTCGTCGTCCGAGTCGATCGAGATGACCTCTCGAGGTTGTGTGGGGCCGTTGATGTTGGCGACGCCGTTCGGAGTGATCTCCTTCATCAGTGCTTCATCTGCGGCGGCCGAGTTGGACAACGACGGGTTGTCAGCTGCTGCGTTGGACGATAGGCTCACAGGCTGTGTCCTGTCGGCTTCAGGCATCAGCTCGTCCGGATTGACTTCAAGCGGGTTGTGTCGCTTGGCGATATCGAGCACATCAGTCAGGAAGTGCGGAGACCACGACGCGCGGACAAAAAGACTGCCTGGAGTTCCTAAGCAGCAACGATGCGATTCAGAGTCGATACAACGCGCTCGCCGGTGGCGGCAGGGCAAGGCCAACAGCACGCACCTTCCACGCACAGTCTTCGATGCTTGGTGGTGCGCTTCACACTGTGGATGGCGTTGAAACACTCGACGCAGAACGTCAGGTCGCACTCGATGCACCAGAAGGTCACTCGGTCCAACCGACATTGCGGACAGACTGCAGCACCATCCAGCACGTCAGTTTGGCGCTGCACACACTTCATTACATCAAACAGCAGCGATACGCACTGGTGCTGGACACGCGCGGATGCCGGTCGTTTCCATTGTCGGTCTCTGGGTGGCTCTTGTCAAAGCACGCAGCGCACTGCGGCACTTGGTTCCATTTGCACGCCGAGAGGACACACGTGAGCGACGCTGGTTCCTGGCACACCTTGCACGTGGGCAGCTTCAGCTCTACACACAACACACACGGACGAGCGACAATCAGTTGGCTGTGATCCACTCCACCACAGAGTGCACGACCGCATGACGTACTGCTCACGTCTTCCTGGTTCTCGGCCTGGAACTGCGCCAGAATGCGCCGCACCTGCGCTGCCCACTCACCCGCCGCCGCTCCATCACCCTTCGCGGGCGACGTGATCTTCACGGGCGACGCGTTCTCTATTGTCGCCGGTGCGCCATTCTCTTCTGGTGCTTGCTGTTCCTTCTCGATCGGTGCCTCAGCGACGTCACTGTTGCCGTTCTCGACCTCAACCACCGAGTTGGCGTCACCGTTGACGGCAGCGCTGGCCTCCTCCACCGATTCAGTCGCTGGCGCGGTTTCGTCTGGAGCAGATGCGTCTGACGTTGGAGCGGACTCCGCCTCCGCGGTATTAGCATCAGCAGCAGCAGCAGCGGTGGTGTCCTTGCTCAAGCTCAGCCCCATGGCCTCGTTGTTGTCCCTGTCACCTTCATTGGCATCGGCCATCGCGCAGAATCAACAAAATACCAAACTACCCCAACGGGTTGGCGCCAAGTTAATAAATATTCGGGACACTTCGGGACGCAATAATCGCACTTAGTCGAATCTATCTGTGACGTGTGGCAGCCCCACTTTCTAGAATGACGACCTGTTGTTCGCTGCAGCGTCGCTTTGTGGGATCACGAGCTGTCTGTCATTGTGAATCTGGGCAAGCACGGAAAGCGACGACATCATGGCCGGAAACGATCGCGAAGGCGGCGCATTGGCGGCGGAAGTCGCGGAATTGGAGGCGCTGCTGAGCCAAGTGAGCACGGCTGGCAACCGCCGTGATCTCCAGCAACTCTTGGACTGCAAGAAGGCCGCTCTGGAGCTCCAGAACAAGGCGGAGTCGCCAGAAGACGTCCCGATGGAACCGGTCACAGAAGAGCAGCACGTGACGCTGCCGCAGCCAACGCCAGTGAAGGTTGGTGTGCACCACGTGAACGACCAGCAGTTCGATGACGTGACGTCGTTCACGGAGATTTCTCGATTCGGCTGGGAAGATGAAGGTGCGAGGTGCCCTGGATGCGCTTGTATGGCTGTATGAGCGTCTGACTGACTCTTGCGTTTGGCGCTGCAGGCTATGGTAAAGACAAGGTGTCGGTGTATATTATGTCTGGCGTGGATGGCGTGGGCGATCTGCCGAAGGAGCAGGTGGTGTGCAACTTTACCAAGTCGTCGTTTGACCTGAAGATCATTGGTCTGCACGGAAAGAACTATCGCTTGGTGAAGCACCACCTGGACAAGGAGATTGATCCAAAGAAGAGCACGTTCCGTGTGAAGAAGAACCGTGTGACGCTCAACCTGTGGAAGAAGGAGAAGAATGAGTCGTGGCTCAATTTGACGGCCAAGAACCCGAACAAAGCTAGCACCAGCAGCATTAAGGACGACCCAGCAACAGGACTCATGGATATGATGAAGGTGCGTGCGCGCTGCGTTGGAGTATCGTTGATGCTGTTACCTCACATTTTTTCGTTGCTACTTGTGTGCGCAGAACATGTACGAAGAGGGCGATGATGACATGAAGCGCACGATCGCTAAGGCGTGGACCGAGAGCCGTGAGAAGCAGGGCATGCCAGGGCTGTAGGAACCGCGAAGTCAACACAAGATGGGATTATGAATTCACGCACTGCTGTTCTTGCTTATTGTATTTCTATTCTTCCCCCACGCGGATCTCGACGATCTCCTCGCCCATGGTCACCACCACGACCTCGGCGGTCTCGACGCCTTTTTGGATCTGCTTGTATTCCTTGCTCTTCTTCTTCACCTGGAACGTCTCGTTGGTCTCACCACTGTCTTCGTGCAGCAGCGACAAATAGCCATCGTCATCAATCCCCAGCACACTCCACTCGCGTTGTTCCACCGGTTCAGCTCCCTCCATGCCCTCCATCACCAGTCCATCTGGATCGCCACCGACGGCGCCGATGAGCTCGTTGTACCACTTCATCAGCCGCTTCTTCTGTTTGGTACCGAACACATTGAAGGGCATGGCTAATCCATCCTTGACGACCTGGAATGTCGCTTCCAGCAACTGCTGGTCGTCCTTGGTCTTTTCTGGGAGCTGCTGCTTGGTGAACGACACGTAGAACGAGATGGCGTCCACGAGCTTCTGCTGCGCGTTCTCGCTGAACCGCGACGACTGGTTCTTCTGCAGGAAGCGACTCATGGTGCGCAGTTCCTTGAGCATCTTGCCCATCGCGCGCGCGGCGTCGGCCGTCGCGGCGGTGAGCAGTTCCTGGCCATCTTCCCAATACTTGATGCACCGCGCGTCCATCGTGGTCACGAGTGTCACTATCACTGACTGACCGTGACCAGCCAGGAATTGTGACACTCGCCATCCAATAATTTAATTGCTGGCGGCTCATGATGACGCAGCGGCAAGATGAAGACCTGTATGGCGACCTTGACACGTCGGTGGATGCACTGGCCAAGAAAGAAGTCGCCGCGCAGAAACAACAAGCAGAGGCAGAGAATCGACGTCTACGGCATGAGCTGGCGCAGTTGCAGCAGCAGAATCGCGTGCTGGGCGAGCAGAACCAGACGCTGTCGCGCAACATCTCGCAGCTCTTCGTGACGGCGCAGCACGAGCTCAAGCGCAAGGAGAACGAGATCCAGCGCCTGCGACACCAAGTGCAGCAGCTGGAGCAGGACAGAGCTAATGGCAGTGGCAGTGGCAGACACTCGGCGAGGACCCCTCCTCCAGTGGCGGACAGCGAGCGGCGGTATGCGCCACTGCGGCGCAGCAGGTCCCCACCACCTCCACCGTTGCGGGACAGCAGAGGACACAGACATCATCATTGAACACAAGGAAGAATATGGATTGGATGAGCTGTAATGACACTCTAGTGTTGTCTGTAGTCGCGTGAGTGATCGGTGCTTCAGCTGGTGTCTTTGGTGCGCCGCTGCCGCAGCGTCGTGTCGTCCTCAGTGGTGTCTTGGTTTGCTGTGGCGTACGTGGCTACAGCAGCTGCACTGGGCGCAGTGCCACTGCCATTGGCCAACGGCGTCACGCTCGACGATGGCGGTGGCAAGCGGGCCTTGTACAGCACGTCCGTGAATGTGATGCGTGACTTGAGCTGTCCGTTGCGCATCATAACACCAAAGTCCAAGTAGCAGCTGGGCGAGATGACGAGCTCGTCGTTGGCGTCGTACGCCTCCAGCGCCAGACCGTTGCGAATAAGGCTTTTGGCTCGGATGGGGCAGTCAAGCACGTGCTCCATCGGTAGACGCGCGTACGTCGCGTGCTGAGGCAGCAGCTGCACGGGCGCCAGTTTGCGCTGGGATGAGGACCAACTGCCACTGCCACTGCCACTGGCCTTAGCTGGCAGAGACGACAGATCTGTGATCTTACCGTCGGTTGGCGGCGCTTGCGCTTGCTTGCATGGTAGAATTCGCCGGACGAGCTTGGTTAGTTGGTCGCGTTCTGCGAAGTAGATGCGTTTGATGGTGGCGTAGCTGAAGAGCGCGACGATGCTGGTGCAGATGATAGAGACGAGCGGGCCGTAGATCACCCAGATCACTTCCCAGGAAGTGCTAGTGAGGTGGTCGAGCGCCGGTGGGAACGTGTTGCCGTGGGCTAGGTAGCCTGGGAAGGACGACAGGTCATTCACGCGCTGATGCTCGATGTTCCACTTGGCCTCGCACATAGCGAACACGTCAGCGCGCAGCAGGAACGACACGATGGCGCCCAGAAAGAGGATTTCGATGCTGGACACGTACGTGCCGCGCACGTACCGATACATCAGCGCTTCGTTGGTCATGACAAGCACGTCCCAGACGCCGTTGGTCGTGAGCAGGATGAGCACCCAAATACGAATGCTGCTCAAGTACGCCTGAACCTTTGGTTAATAGAGTCGCTCCATGTCCACACCACAGACGCAGGCAGCACGAGGAGCCACGAGATGATCTGAGAAACGAATGTGGCGATGACGACGCGCTCAGAGC
Organism: Lagenidium giganteum; assembly: GCA_002286825.1. Taxonomy (NCBI): domain Eukaryota; phylum Oomycota; class Peronosporomycetes; order Pythiales; family Pythiaceae; genus Lagenidium; species Lagenidium giganteum. The sequence goes on from NSDO01000284.1 coordinate 42,380, forward strand.
GATAGAGCGAACGCGAGAAGAACGAGTAGAGTTGTTCATCCTCGAGGATGCTGCCATCTTGCGAAGAGTTCGGCGCTGGGTCGCTTGGCGGCTCAACCAACGTCGAGGAAGACGTGACCGTTATAGCAGTGGATGGTGCCCTCGAGCGGAGTACGCTTGACCGTCGCTGCATCGCGGCGCGAACTCGAGTGGTAATGGAGAGATATTCGGGAAGGATGAGCCAATGCAAGATCTCGACGGAGCTGAACAGGTGGACGAGAACAAGGCAGATGTCGAGGAAGACCAGCAACGCATAGAGCTGTCCGTAGGAACTGAAGTTGACGGCAGCGACGGCCTGGAGCGTCATCGTGCCCTCTGCATTGTGCCACACAACGAACTCGTTCCGGACGTTCTGGCGGATGCCGTAGCGCACGTTCATGAAGTGCACGATGTCGGCCGTGATCCACATCTTGTCCTTCACGAGGTGCTGGAGCGGCGTGTGCTCAAAGCCCACGAACTCACTCCGAAAGTGGTTGGGACTTGAGCAGCCAAACAGAGTGGCCGTGTACCGACCAGCGGCGTTTGCTCGGTCAACCGGGAACAGCTCACCGCACACGATGTGATAGAGTGGAACGCTTTCGCTGATCATGTCGAGCATCGCTAATAGTTCCAGCTCGGCGCGAGTGCCCGGCTGTGCCATCCACGCATTCGGGATGTCGACGCTTTGGAACGCGTAGCGAGACAGAAAGCCGCTGACGATAGCTTCTTGGCAGATGGGTGGTCGCCTCGATAGGTAGAGCATGCTGCAGCTGGCCCACGCGACCGAGTCGACGCGTACGTCGGTTGTCATGATGAAGCTGCTGGTGTTGAGCTGGCGCCAATTGTTCTGGCCGAACTGACAGCGTTCCAGCAGCACGCTGAGGAAGAACGTGCTACCAGTCCCACAGAACGGCGTGATTTGGTCGCATCGTTCCCAGAAGGACGGCCAGGACGACTTAATATCGTCGGCACTTGAGGCATTGAGAGCTGTCACGTTGGGATACACGGGATCTGGAAGCAGCGTGATGGTGCTGCCAGTGCGGAAGTGGAACGAGTCGGCCGGGCCGATCCAGCTGACCTTGTAGAAGATGTCTCGGATGTCGAGGCCGAACAAGAGCAGGATGACGGTGATGTTCTTGTAGATGGGCAGCTTGGCTCGGAACGCACGCCACCAGCGCCGCCACCACCGCGGTCGCGCCACCGCCATGACCGCTTAAAGGGTGACGTATGCAACAACCTGCAACTCCTCGTGATGGCTGCGGTAGCCTTGTGGATGTGAAACACTCAGGTGCGACGACAACATCCATTGCTGACCACGAAACCCCTCCAGCACCAACCTGCATGGATAGGTAACGTCGCCGAGTTCGGAATAAATTTAGCACTTGGACAAAGGCCTGGTCAGAGACCCAAGTAGCTGCATCCTATCTATTTGTACATATCGGCAACCTGGGTTTTCATCCAAGCACACTGTTTATTAAATGAGTGTGGCGCGGTCATCGGCCCGTGGCTTGCCCTTGCGGAGCAGAAACTGCTGCGCGGCGTTCCTCACCGCGCCCTGGATGCCGCCGGTCTCAGCCTCGCCATCAGGATCTTGAGCTAGCTCCCGTTCGATCTCATCGATCATCTCATCCAAGCCGCGGCCGTACCCTGTGTCGTCCGCAAACACGAAGATGCGCCGCTCATGCGACAGTAGACTTGTCAGTGAGTTGTCCTTCGTTTGAGGAGGCATCACGTAATAGATCGGTACGATCATTTTGCCTTTGTCTTCGGCAAACGCGAGCTGGTCGCTGATGAGCTCTTTGTTGACGGTTTTCTCCGACAGCACGACCAGGACGATGGAGCTCTGAAGAATCGCATCCTTGGCTGCAACCATGCGTTCCTTCATGTTGGAGAATTTGGTCTTGGAATCCTGAATCACAGTGATGTTCTGACGTCGAAGAGCCGAGGCGAGGGCCGCCACAAGACGATTGTGGCGATCGGCATGTGCCACGAACACTGATATCTGTGTGGCATGCAACTGCAGACGTCGTTGGCTTTTCGTGCGATGAAGCATGGCTTGCACCACGTCGTCTAACGTCCGGCGGCGAAGAGAGTCGCGATAGCTCGGTGTCATCAACCCAACCGAGGCTCGAACGGGGGACATGAGTGCCCGTGCTGATGATTTACCTGACGGCGACACACCTTGCAGTGAACGCGCACTTGATGGGCGTCGGGTATCAAGGGCGTCATCAGCATCAGCGACGTCATTCGCGATGCGAGTCGCTTGGTTGATGCGATGCATTTCGACTTCATCACGCAGACCGTCAATCAAGTTTCGCAGACTGCTCTTGAACTTGTCGTCGTCAAACACAAACTTGATTTCATCTAGGAAGTTGTCTGCGATCGATTGAGTTGACGTTCCGTCATGTTTGGATACAATGGCATCGCGGAAGGGGACGATCTGGCGGGTATACAGGTACACTTGAAGCTCTTCTGAGAAATTGACGGCATCACAGGTGATCGCGACCACTACAGGGAGGATCAAGAACGGCGGCAGAGGTTAGCACGAGCAAAATATTCGACAGCCAGCAAACACCACAGCAGTGCAAAGCGTACCCGGGACTTGGTTTTGCTTCGCACAAGCCAGCTCTTCCATGCATCCGGCGTTTTCCTCGAATGTGTTGCTGATGATGCACACGACGGCAGAAGCAGAGTCCACGATGACTTCCATCGACTTTTTCACTTCTTCGTCTTTATCACGCATAAACACGGTGATGAAATTGTCCTCGATTCCCTGGCGCACTCGCTCAGCGAACTGCCGGTACATCGACTCGTAGGAGATGACCACGTCAATGCATTTGCCCTGCACCTTGACCGCGTAGCGCAATGCGGCCGAATTGCAGCAATCCACAGCACGCTCCTCCCTTCCATTGAAGCTGAGCATGTCGGCACCACATTGCAACAACGCCATCGCGGTCTCACGATGGCCGTAGCGCAGCGCTAGATGCAGACACGTGTCTTCGCTTTCATTGTGCAACCGGGAATTGATGTCCACATTGAAGTCACGGTAGAGCTTGACGATCTCACTGCGCACAAGTCCTTTCATCACACCAAATCCCAATGGCGTGAGACAGCCGTGGTCGGTAGCTAGTGGATCAGCACCGTTTTCCAACAGGATCTTGACGGACTCGACGTGATTGTGACGTGTTGCCCAATGCAATGGCGTCCGCCCACCTCGGTCCTGGGCGTTGACATCGGCGTTGTTTTTGATTAAGTCAGCGATGATCCAATACCGGCCCATGATGGATGCCCAATGCAGCGGCGTGCGCCAACACACGCCCACTTCGAACTCGCCCTTGACATCTGGATCGATTCCATATGACAGCAAATGACGAACGGTCGCCAAGTCACCAGCTGCGGCCGCTTCATGCAGCGGAGTAAGCGCAATGTCTCCACCCCATTCGTGCAGCATCGTGGCCAGTTCGGCTCGATCCTTCATCAGCGCGCGCTGCATCACCGTGAGCGTCATGTAGTTGCTTTTACCAGGAACAATGAGGAAGTTGGCTTTCTGCTTGACCAGACACTCCATAACTTCACTCGTATCAGCCATGAAGATTGGCGGCACGCGCTGCGATTTTGAAAAAAAACTGGTCCTTGCTGCCAAGTCCATGTTCGCACCGTATGCTTTAAGTAGACGAATGATCTCGACGTGGCCTTGCTGCACAGCCACATGAAGCGGCGTACCCAGGACATTCGTGACCTGATAGAATCGGAATTGGCACATCTCGTAGAACACCTCCAAGCCAAGCTCTGGGCCACCGATCTTGTCCATCCAATTGGGGCTGAAGTGGTGCTTGAGCAAGACCTCAGCCATTTGCACGTCGCCCAAGCGGCACGCCACAACCAGTGGGTTGCGCTTGCGGTACGCAAAGGCCCAAAACATCATCACCGGTGTACTGTACATCTTGGCCAACAGCATGTCGAGTTTCATCTGCAATAGGATGAAGCTTAGTGAAAGCATCGGCACACGCAGAACCGTCATGAGTACTGACCTCTGAGCCAAGCGCCTGCAACGCGGATTCCAGAAGGTTCTCGGCTCGTTCGTGGTTACGGTCGACTGCAGCTTGATAAAGACCTTCTCGGAGAATGGAATCGATGCTCTTGTCGCGCTGGTCAAGCCGTAAATCATGAGTGGACGCCACCGAGGCTTCCGCTTGCGACCGGAGGAGCGTGTCGTTGCTCAGCGGTGGTGCTGCGATGTCGTCGTCGTCACCTGATCCACGGCGATTGCGGAAGGTGTTGGCCATGTAGTTGCTCTCGTCGATCTCCATTCCAGCCCCGAGTTGACTTTGCTGATGTGCTCGCAGTTTGTCGAACGCCCGCGTTTGCAGCCGAATACAAATCAACGACAACAGGATCGTCACCATACTCCACGACAGATTCCACGTGTCGACCTCGAACTCAACTTCCATGCCACTGCCACTGCCACTGCCGTTGTCAATGCCGCTGCCACTGCTGTTGTTACTACCGTCCGTCGAGTTAGCGTCAACGAAGTCCCCAAGAAACGCGAACCAATCCGGATTCCGAGCGATCCACGACGCGACGTCCACGATATTGACCAGATACCAAATTCCCATCACAGTGTACATCGCAACAGTTAGGAGAGCCATCGTCTGCACCACCACCACGCCCTGGCTCAGCTTGAGCAGCCACATTGGCTTGATCACGTACGCGCGTGCCTCGGCGTCGGCCCACAGCATCGCTGCGCGAAGCATCGATGGCGCCGCACTACGACGGTCTTCTTCCGAGATAGCTTTGTGTTCCTTGCCGCCACCGTAGATGGCGCTGTAGAGCGGGAAGTACGGCAGCGACGAGAAGCCGAGCGACGTGTTGAGCAGCTGAAAGCCGAGCCAGACCCACATGACCTCGGCGTGGAAGGACAAGAACGCCACGATGATCAGACAGCTGTAACCCATGAGAGTGATGAACGCCACGCGCCCTGCGTAGTACGTGTTGCCATACTGGAAGAGGCGGTCGAAGCAGCGCCAGTAGCACGTTCCATGTCGCGGCGCTGGCTCTGCTGCTGCTGCTGCTGCTGCGTGGTCTTCCGGCGCGGCCTGGTCCTCCAGATCGCGGCTGCTGATGCTTGGCAGTTCTCTCAGACTGTTCGTGTCGATGCTTTCGGTCTCGTTGGCGTGCATGAGCGCCGCGGTGGCCGTCGCCACGGTCGACGCCATGGTCAGCGACTCCATCGAGCGCCGCCTGTGCCTCAACTGTGGAAATGACTGTCTGACTCCAAACGCACCCGACAACCCAAAACCAGGTACGCTTCGACTGCTGATTTCCCACCATTCAGGTACCATCTCGAGCCAAAATGTGTTAACATGTGCTGATTCCACGAAAAATGCCAGGAATTAACGGGTCTGAGATGGCAGAGTCGGGAGTTTACTTGGGCGCTGGCGGAGATATTGCAGATCACTACCTTCGGCAGCATGCAGCGACGATGCCTGTTGATGTGTTGCGGATGGAGCGGATGGCATGATTCTGCCGTTGGTCAAGCCGAGGGTTAGCTCGTCCAACGTCGGGCCGGCTTGGCTGGCCCTCGAGTCGGTTGAACTGCGTGAATGCCCAGTCTTGCGCTCGCGTTTCTTCTTCCGCCCTAGCATGCGCCACAATGGATCTTTGTCGCACGTGGTTGATACATATCCCTGTGCGCTCAGGCGTGCCTTGAACACATTGAAGAAACACGTGCGCTCTTCCAGGAACCCGCCCTTGGGGACGACGCCGAAGTCCAGATAGCAGCTGGGGCGGATGAAACGTTCCTGCATCCGAGTCGTCTCCATACTCAGCGTGTTGCGCACAAGGCTGCGCGCACGGATCGGATTGTCGAGAAAGACCTCCAGCGGCAGGCGCACGTATTCCTCGTCGTCTTTGGTGGCCGTGTTTCGAGTGGCTGAGGCGTTCGGCAGCTCCATATCCAGCTCTGGCGCCACACTCGACAAGCGACTGAGAATGGAAGATTTGTGTTTCTGACGTGGCGCTCGCGTTGCTGCTGTTGTTGGCGATGTCGCTGGAGATGAGGACACTGATGTATCGGATGTGCCAGAAGCTGCAGACTGCGAAGCCGGGACTTTGCTTGTGTGCGTCGACTGTTCGCTGGGTCCGCGAGTGCAGTAGCGGTAGAGCCATTTGGAACAGAGGTAGCATACGACGAGCGACACGCTTGTAAGGATGATGTATACGAGTGGACCGTAGAGAATCCAAAGCACGTTCGACGGTGTGGCAGCCACGTAGTCGAGCCCACCCTGGAACGTGTTGGCGTGCGCGATGTAGCCACCTTGGAACGCTGTGTTGTCGTTGACGCGCTGGTGTTCCACTCGCCATTTGTTCTCGCACATGGTCGCGATCACGTCGCGGAGTAAGAGCGTGCCGATGGCGCCGATGACGACGACTTCGACCGTTGTGATGTAGGTGCGTCGTGTGACGCCATACGCCCAGCGCTCGTTGACAAGCACGACGATGTCCCACAACAGGTTGCACGTAATGAGTAGCAGCACCCAGAGGCGTAGACTACTCAGATAGGCCTGGATCTTCTCGACGGACGAGAGACTCCACGTCCAGACAACCGAATTGGGTAGCACAATGAGCCACGAGATGCACTGACTCACAATTGTCGCGATCATCACGGGCGGACTGCGGTAGAGCGAACGAGAAAAGAACGCGTAGAGATCATCCTCCTCCAAGTGTGCGAAGTCGCTGCCGAGAAAGGTCGATCGAGACGGGCGCCGACTGATCTTGAATGACGCCATGAACTCCGCTAGACGACCGGCATGAGAGCCACTGCGCTCAAGTGAAGATATTGAGTGTCGTCGGGCGATGAAAGGCGATAGCGCGAGTGAGCGAAGGAGTGTTGGCCGCATCACTGGCGCCTCGACCGCCGGTTGAGGGTCGATAGTGGGCGGTGGAGTCTCTGGCAGTGATATTGGTGGGTCTACAGCGGCTGCCGCATTGTCATTCCTATGGACAGGCTGGGACGAGCTTGATGGAGGAATCGCTGGCAGTTGAGCTGATGACGCGTAGTTAGTTCGTCGGCGCTGTAGCTCCTGACTCTGTGGTAACAATACACACACAACGATCTCGAACGATGCACGCAAATAAACGACAAGAAGGGTCAAGTCAAGCGTGATGAGGAGCACGTAGAGCTGACCGAAGCAGCTGAAGTTGGCGTGCACACTGACTGTGAGCTCGCTAGCTCCATCGGGTGTCTGTGTGATGACGAACCCCATGTTCTGGTTGTTTTGGCGGATCTTGAACTGGAGCCCCACAATTTGGACGATGTCTGCTGTTAGCCACGCCTTGGTCTCCAGCAAGTCCTTGAGAGCTGGGTTCGCGAGGCCAACAAACATGCTCGTGAATCTGCTGGGGCTGGCGCAGCCATAGAAAGTTGAGTGGAAGACACCGACGGCCGTGTCTGAAGGCCATTCGAATGCCTCGACGCACACCACTTTGTGAAGTGGATGGCTGGTGCTCACCATCGCCAGGAATTCCAGCAGCTCGGCCTCAGCAGGACTGTCGGGCTCTGCCAGCGCCGACAGCGGCAGTACCATATCGTTTAGCGTGTAGCGGTCAAGAAAGTTGATAACCGTCGTTTCCTGGCAGATGCTTGGCTTGGTTGCGCTCATGAGCAGCTTGCAGGAAGCCCACGCCAGCGCATCGACGCGCATGTCACTTGTGATAACAACGCGCGGCGCGAGGCGACTCGCATCACCAAACCCAACCGTGCAATTGACGCCCAACGCATTCACGAAAAATAGCGACCCGCCAGCACCGAACGCGCGCATTGATGCACAGCTCGAGAGGAAAGATGGCCATGCGGACTGAAGCGAATCGTTCAGCGCATGGCCCGGCGTCGTTCTTACGGTGCGGTCGAGTGGCTCAAGCGTGTCTGCCAGGAGGATGCCTCGCGTCTGCGTGCGGAATGAAAACGTCTCGAATGGGCCGATCCAGTGTAGTTTGTAGACCAGGTCGCGGATGTCGAGGAAGAAGAGCAGGCCGATCACAGCGAGGTTCTTGAGTACAGGGAGTAATGTTCGCAATGTCGCCCGCATTGCCTGGAAACGCGAAGGGTGATAACCATCATCAGCTATCGACGACGGCTGCGGTTCGACCATGGGGCTGTGTCTCTCATGCGCTGTGTCGTCAATGCGTGGGTGCGAGCTCTTAGATCTGCCCCAATGTCCTCGCTTCCCGGCCTTCACCACGCTTGGTTGCTCGTTGCTCGGCTCATGGACTGCCGCGGTCAGGATAAATCGGGCCCCACAACTGTTCGTTTCATTCCTCTCTGACTTTCCCCCAATTTGTTGTACGCTTCCGACTATTTGCGCACATGCAGCAACGAGCGTGCTCTCTAATCCCTTGTTCTCTCAGACATGATAGTCTAATTGACGTGGCTAGGCTGCATATCTACGGTGGCTTCCGCTATTCGGTTCGAACGTCCGTCTGCTGAGGCTTTGGTTTGCTTTGCGTCCACTTCGTCGACGCATTTGTTGTTTGACAGCGCAGTCTCTGAAGGGATGCACGCTGGAACACGCTAGTGCTGCAACCACCCGGCTGATACACTGCGCTACCGATGCCAACACACTTGGCATCTGTGCTCACTCAAACGCGAGCGCAGAGCACCCACGAGACGCCGAGCAGCGAGTGCAGTCCGAGGGCTATAGTGGTCGCAAACAAATTGGGCCGAAAACGGCCTCCACGTCTTTCCTCACCCTCGATACAACCGCTACAGGCACCATCACGTGCAGGATTGTCGCACGGACAAGCAACGTACTGCGATCTCCACGCACTCCAATGCTGTCCAGGCTGGTATTACAACAAAGATGAATAGATCAGTACCAAATTCATCGATCCTTCACTGTCATCTCTTGAGACGCGTTGGCCGGTGGCTTCTCCTCCAATACGATGCTGTCCTGACGGCCACCACCGAACGATGTGTAGCGATACTTGCTATGCTGCTCCTTGTTGCGCTTCATCACCAACGCCTCGTCAACCGCAGGCTTGACGATGTTGGCGAAGCCCGTGCGGCCCTCGATATAGCCGTCACGAGGAAGAATGCCATAGTCAATGTAGCAGCTCGGCCGGATGTAGCGTTGACCGCGCGTGAGCACTTCCATACTCAGACGGTTGCGCACGAGGCAGCTCGCACGGATGGGTGCGTCCAGCAGCTCCTCGAGGGGCAAGCGCTGGTACGCATCGAACTCGCGACCGTGAAGCTTTGTTGCGTCATTGCTGAGCTGGCGTAGCGCGACCGCTTTCGCAGTCAGGTACACAGCAATGAAGAGAACACTATATCCGACGACCTGGAGCATGGGCCCGTACACCACCAACAAGACCTGTAGCGGTGTCGACTGTTGCACGAAGATGTCGCGCTGATACGTGTTGCCGTGTGCGATGTAGCCTTGGAAGGCCGAGACGTCGTTGACGCGCTGATTCTCCAGMGMCCAYTTSKCTTCRGCCATYMWGAACACACTGWGRATGTTGCAWCCRGYRCCMACACCRCTRATGAWCATSASCTCGATCATCGTCAAGTACGTGCGGCTGGCGATCTGGTACGCGAACTTCTCGTTCACTTTGACGATGAGCGTCCACAACACGTGCACGACCGAGAGCACGAGCACCCAAATGCGGAGACTGCACATGAACGCCAGCACCTTGGACACCCAGTCGAGGCCCCAGATCCACACGACCAAGTTGGGCAGCACAATGACCCATGATAGCACTTGGCTTCCAAGCGACGCGTTCATGATGACTTCACTACGATAGAGCGAGCAGGGCACGGGCGACTCCAGGTCGTCGGCATGAGCGAGCTCGAGGTTGGCTCCCAGCAAGATGGCATCCTGCGGAATGGACACAGCCGAAGGCCTTGGTGGGGCTGGCGGCGGTGGTGGAATCTGGCCCTTGACGACACTGACCGGCTGCAGTCGCTGGCTCCCCCGACGACTCTCGCGTCGATTCAGCTCGTCCAACTGTGGGAACACCACACACTTGACCAGTTCGTACGACGTGCGGATGTAGATGTACACGAGAAAGAAATCCAGCGCCAGCATGATGACGTACAGCGACCCGTAGCAACTGAAGTTGGGCGTGATGATGCCCGATGCCGTGATGGAGCCGTCGGGCTGTCGCTCGACYTCGTAGTGGYTCTTGTTGTTTTGTCGGATCGTGAACGTGAGCGCGAACACCTTGAATGCGTCCGCAGTCAGCCACACGCGTCGTCGGTGTAGATCCGCGAACTTGGGATTCGAAATACCAACAAAACTCGCTGCGGAAGTGGTTGGGGCTGGCGCACCCGTGGAAGTGCGTCATGTACTTGTTGCCGAACGTGCGATTGGGCCACGCGAAGCCTTCGACGCAGATCATCGTGTGCAGTGGATAGCTCTGGCTGACCATGTCGAGAAACACCAGCAGCTCTGTCTCGGCCGTGCTGTTGGGAACGACGAGATCGCCCAYTGGCACGATGATGTCGTCGAGCATGTATCGATCGAGGTACGTGGCWAMWATCKMGYCSYGGCARATMGRKGGMYGACTGGACTSRAAYARSARYTTGCAGCTCGTCCACACGAGCGAATCGACGCGCACGCCACTCGAGATGATGATCTCGGGCTCCACGTGCCGTGCCTCACGATGGCCGAGCGTGCAGTKGGAGCCCAAGGCGTTGGCGAAGAACCCACCACCAGCGTCGAACGCTGACAGCGCCTCGCACGACGACAAGAAGTGCGGCCATGACGAGGTGACCGGGCTGGTGGCGTTGGGCGTGCGGTAGTTGGGATCGACCGGCRCGAGTGTGTCGTTGCGGAGGCTGCCGCTGACGATGGTGTTGAACGAGAAGGTTTCCTTGGGTCCGATCCAGCGGATCTTGTAGTAGATGTCTTGAGCGTCGACAACGAGAGGCAGCGCGATCAAGAGCATGGACTTGAGGAAGAGCAACTGCAGTCGGCGCTTGAGTTGGAGCAACGCGGTCGCGTTAGTAGTGGTCAGCGTGGCATCGGGAGGCGGGGGCGTAATGCTGCTTGCGGTGTCTTGTGCGCGAGAAGGCTCAAGGGACGAAGGCTGTGCGTGGACGACGTCCATCGCAGCAGTGCTTGGCGAATTCTGGACGGATCAGAAATGTGCAGCAAATTCTCAATGCCACGCAGGCGGCCAGGACGCAACGGACGGGAGTTCGTGTGGCCCAGCGGTGCAGTGTCGTGAGGCTCACGTTGAGGTCGAAACCGAAGCCGTCCTTCCAAGCTCCAAGTCCGCGCCTGATGTGCAAACCACTGCTGCCAGGTAGCTCTTTGCGAAGGGCCAGGACGACCACCACCGTAGTGGGCTGTAGTGGCGGTTGGATGCAGCCTCCACCATGTGCGCATCTATTTGCGCGATCAGTGGTCGTTAGATGGGTACATGATCGCATGGAACGCGATGGCACGGCCGAGAAGAGTTGGTGGACGCGAAACGACAGCTCGCAGCTGCCACGTATAGTGACTTCTGATGGGACTGCCTGGGGCACGTTCGCGTAGACAGCTCTTCGTGCTGCCAGGCACCCATCTCACCAAGCAGCTTGGGTGCATTGTGGGTTCACGATACGGCTCCAAGTTCATGGTTCAAGTTCGGCAGGTCAACCTTTCAACGTGTAAAATACAGCGTTCTTTCCATTTCTTGACATTATACACGACGCGAAGTGTGCGCTTTCCACCACGCCTCGATCAGCAGGAGCTGACCAAGTTGCTCAGCGTCGACGTACATTTGACGATTAGAAGACCAAAACTTATTGATTCGAGCCTTATGTTGACTCGAGAAAAGGCTTCCGGTGGGCCATGCCTTTCGTTGGCACTTCGACAACTTGGGTCATCTCTGCGTGTCACTATCGGAAGATGCATGTGTAAGAAAGTATTTGCCTTGCACGGTGTTGCGCGGAAGTCATGTGTTGCGCTCACCTTTGTAGTTCGCAGTACTTTTGCTGGACTGGCAGAGGAAACACCGTTGACCCCTTCGGGTGCGGTGACAGTCTTGGGACGCGGGGAAGAAGCTCGTAAATTAGAGAGTGCTTAACCGGCCCATCCGGGTCGGATCTAATCTATTGGAGAACCTTAGCGCCTGTGCGATGTGGAGGCACAATGGGTACCTTCGCCTCACTTGGCTCCACATGCATGGCTTCCTCGAGGTGCGACACCTT